>VUQI01006131.1:9054-51620 GCA_015106735.1 Paratilapia polleni
ACAACAGCAGCTGATAACAAAATATTACCTCAGTTTCTCAAAAGAGGTCATCAGTGCTATGTCCTTATTTGGGTCTCTCTCAGCTCGCTTCCCCTTCAGTGTCTCAATCCGAGGGAACTTTGCACTCGTCTTGTGGCGGTACAGCTTTTTGTGAGCAGGCCCAGGGTTGATAAAGTTGGGTTTATCAAACATGTTGCAGCCTAGAGCAAGCTGAGGGAATAAAGGATGAGAGGGGTTGAATTTGGCCTGGTTTTTGCTTCCTTTCCCCCCTGCCTTTCTGCCTCTCCCAGCCCCTGTTAGCACAGCTCCTTTTTTCTTCAGGTCAGCCTCGGTTCCTGCCAAGATTTTGAGGGTCTTTAGGTTGAGGCTATTGGCCTCAGAGGGCATGCAGGCCTCAGACATGGGGTTCCACAGTGGCTCAATGGAGGCCATCATGAACCTTTGGACCTCAGCCATGCCAGAGACAATGTTGGACAGAATATTGGAGGGCTCCTCAAATTCTCTCTGATCATCCCCCACCAGGCTATTACTCTCTGACCATCCGGTGCCGGGCCAGTCCCCAGTGCTGCTACTGTCAGTCAGGCCTGTGGCACCTGCCTGGTTCTTTGCTGCCTTACCCTCTAACATTGCCTTTATCTTTTTGGTGGAACGAGAGTTCTGTTTGGGAGTCTTGACTTTTTCTGACTTGGGAGCTCTGGGAGCCCGGACTTTCTTTGGGCTCTGTCCTCCGGCTGTTTGTTTGGAGTTGCCTTTCCTTTTTGACTTTATGCTTTTCGCACCATTCTGTTCGTCAAATTCTGTAGCTGCCATCTCCTTTTTATCTAAACCTAAAACATCTTGATTGTTGAAGTTGTGTAGCGGGAACTGGTTGTCATCCACTGTGTATGCATTTGCTGTGTGCTCCTGTTGCTGTATAACATCACAGTTCCACTTTACCTCCCTATTGCAGTCCATGCTTATATCATTCACGTCCTGGTATTCTCCAACATTCCCTCCCATCTTCATCTCACGCCCAACCACCTGGGGGGACAGATTTGGGGTCTCAGGAGGGGAAAGCTCTGACAGTGATGAGTGCCTAAACTTGTCAGGGGTGAAGTTAGAGATATCCAGCAGGTCTGAGGACTCCCTGAGTGGGGTAAGGGCATCCACACTCTGCTGAATCACCACTTTAGGACTGCAATGAGCTAAGAAGCTGTCTCGGCCCTCCTCCTCACCCTCTCGCTCACAAGACTTGAGGCTGAGTGAGCTGTAATTGCTGGAGGAGGCTGACAGAGAGCCCACTGAGTCATAGCTGATGAGCCTGCCATTGTCTGTGCACAGGGACCCTCGCTGGTATTGCACCTGGCCCTCCACGCAGGCAGACTGACACACTTGCAGATCTGCCCCGGGCTGCAGCCCAGACTCACTCAGGTAGCTCTTCTCATAAAGCAGCCTGTCAGCCTCAGGGCTTAGCTGGCTGTAGTTAGACACTGGCAGGCTGTCATTCAGGGGAACAGCAGGTGGGAAGTTGCTGGGTAAGATGGGAGTCTCAGGGGTCTCGGGCCCAAAGCTCTGGCTGTGACTTGCGCAGAGCTGTGGGTGCCACATCTGGGGGAAGCTGGGGCAGTTCTGAGGAGACTGCTGGAGCTCAGATTCAGAGGGAGGTGAGAGGACGCAGCTCTGAGCGAGCTGCAGAGAAGAAAACTGTTTCTCCTCCAGGGACAGTCCGAGAGAATACTGCTGCCTAGAGGACTGCTGGGGGAAAAAAGATATAGCTGCTCCACCTGAGGAGTCTGTGGCATCTAACAGGGTCTGCAGGTAGCCCCCTGGGATGACAGGGACACCCGTCTCCACCTCCTCTGAGGAGGAGGCGGCAGCTTTGTCAGGAGAGCAGGTGGATGAAACAAAGGGGAATTTCTCCTCAGCGGCTTGAGCGGTGGCGGTATTGTCGGAGAAATGGGGTTTGACTGTAGTTGAGCTAACGCCTGCCTCCTCTAAACCAGCAGTAGGGTCCTCAATCTGTGCCGCAGTGACACAGGCATCCGTTTCATTTGTCACGCTCCTCCCCTCCTCTCCTTCTGCCTCTTTTATTTTCTTGCTCCTCAGCCTGGCTTCGCTTTTGAATTTCCTTATCCTGACTGTTTTATTTCCTCCCAATCTCCTCCCCTCCCTCTCCTCCCTCTCCTGGGAGCGGCTCTTGGCTGTGACTGCGTGCGTGATGGAGTTTGTGTCTAATGTGACTGGGAGGCCTGGGGCTGCTATTATTCCTCCTACCGTGGGGGTGGCCTCTTCTTTAGTGACACCTCCCTGGCCCTGATCAGAGAGAGGGGAGGACTGTGCTGTTGCTGATTGCTCCACAGTGTGAATCCTCTGAACCTTAAGCCGGTTTGCAATCTTGTATTTCCTTTTGGGATGACTAGAATTAAAAGGGCGATGATGGCGTCCGTTTAGATGAAAACCGCGTTGTTGTTTATCTCTGCCAGCCAGCTTAAGCTGTTCCTGTCTCTCTCTTTGCTTCTCCTGCCAGAAATCCTTCAGAGGAGCCAGTGTCTCATATTTGCTTACTGTGTCGGCATTTAAGTTCACAGTCGCATCCACAGGGTCCAGCTTGCCCAGTTTCACTGACATGAGTCTCTCTCCTTTAAACCTGTTGATGATGATGTACTTGATGACCACGGGTGGCTCTTTGCGACAGGATTTCCGACGTTTTTTGGGGCACCAGTCTACATCCTCCTCTTCTTTCTGACCAGAGGGGGCTTTCTCTTTTTTCTCAGCATTTTTCTCACTCTCAAGCGAGTCAACATCATATAAGTAATCATCACTGTATCGAACCTTTCTCTTGGAGCGCAAGCCATAGTTGAGAGGGTTAGAGGGACTGAGGAATCTCTTTGAGTGGCTCTTTTTAAACTTGCCCTCCTGCAGGGTGTCTGAGGAAGAGCCGGTGCAGGAGCTGTCATCACTGAATTCTCCTGACTCCTCTGTGGAGTTGAAGTCCATTAGGTAGTTGACTTTGGGAGTGGACATAGGTGAGCCTTGGGAGCCATCAAGTGGGCTCCTACCACTGCAGTCCCCAGCCTTTCCTTCCTGTGCTGACTCTAAGATGAGCTCATCAGTTTTGGGCTGAAGATCCTCTGCACTCCTCCTCAAGACTGCTGCTCCTTCCTCTTTCTTGGCACAGTTGGCCAGGATGCTGGGGAAGAAGTTAAACTGTGTCTCCTCCTGGAGCACATTTGTTTTTTCCCTCATGTTGTCCTGGAAAGACTCATAACGAATCTTGAGCGAACAGACATCACTGCTTAATGTCGAATCATCGTCCTCATCATCAAACAGATTGTCAACATCTTCCTCAGAGAAAAGGTTGACAGAGAGTTCATTCTTAGAACAAAGGTCCAGCAGTTCCATCTTACTCTCGCTGATAAAAGACTCAAAGTAGCCCCAGTCCTGGCCAGCATTAGCCAGCAGAACTTCTTCTCCACTCACTTTGTCTAGTAACAGTCCCTCATATAAGTTCTTAGCTGTTGCATCATCCTCTGGGTCATCACAGTCCCCTGTTGTTTTGTTTCCATCCCCTCTCTTGCCCTCACCTGGGGCTTTCGGCAGAGGAAAGCTAAGTAGCTGGTCAGAGAGGAGCTGTTCTCCATAGTGACTCACTGCCTCCCCCGCGTGGCTCAGGCACTGAATGCTGATGTTGTTGATGTCAGAGAAGTCCTCTCGGCTCACATCCCCTATCCTTACACTTAGACCAGTCTCTGTGTCAGGGTTGGCAGTGGGGTCATGGGGCGTGTTCTGGATGGAATTAGGGTCTGTGGCATCACGTGTTTCAATGAAGCAGCCAAGGCAGGTTCGGTTAGGCTGAAGAAGACACTCCTCTGTCAGGGCAGACACAGTGCCAGGCTCCATCATTGTAGCTGACAGAGGGAGGGCAACAGGTAACGGAAGGGGCGTTTTCTGGTTGTCTCCTGTTGGGGTCCAGGAGCTTACAGCTGGGCTAGAGAGTGATGAGGGAGTGGGCGTGTGGTGAAGATGGGGGACCGCAGCTGGAGTGTCATTGGAGGAAGGGCAGGGGGCCACTGTTAGGCTCAGAGAGGGATCAGGGCCAAGGGGCAGGGGGAGGGTCGGTGATGTAGGAGTGGTCCTCTGATGCTCTGGGCAGCCGTGTTGTGAAGTCTCTGCGGCAGGAGGAGGTGAGGACGGAGGGAGAGCAGCCTCGACGAGCCCGCACAGACTCAGATCACTACTCTGCTCACATACCCCTGCAGGGAAAAAAAAAAAAAGATTTCAGCTCTTTGAACTGTAAGTCTGAAGTTAAATTACATTGTTTTTGTTCTTTAGTTACCCCGACATTCTTCTAGGCTGCTCAAATGCAATTAGTGTCAATTAACCCCCTAGAGCACAAAATGTCATTTTGTGATGCCAGCCTTAAACATTAATAATTCAGTTTTGGTTCCAGATTCAATAAGCGGTATTAGCAATGTCAAGTTGGACAACTCCTTACTCATTAATGCTTGATGTTCAAATGTAAAAGCGAGACTAGGCAAGAAGTAACACAGACATAAAGAAATTTCACCAAACTCTCAGAACACACAAAACACAAAGAAGATCAAAGGCAACTGGAGTCACCTGCTTTATGTTATGTTAGCATGGTGGCAAACGTGAAAGTGATACAGAGCTGCTAGAATTTTAATTGGTTTATCTGACAGAACAAAATGAGCAACTGTATCATATGCCAACAGTGCTTTGTCTTTCCTGCCCAACACAAGAGCAGTATATACAAGATCAAATGAATGCAGTCGTCTTGCTTTATCTCCCCCTTCTCGCAGTGTTTCTGTGTAGACACAGATCTACTAGCTTTTAAGTACCAAGATGCCATTAAATTACACAGATTGACAGAAACAATGACTCAAATGAAAGTCGATTTTGGTGATTTTCTACAGGTCACTTGTGACAATGTCTTAATCAGTTGAAGACATCCATCTGATGAGTAACAATCAAAACTCACAGAAGTGGCTTGCAGCAGCAGGCAGATCGCTGTGTTTGCTCTGCATAATTAGATGACAGCAGCGGAGGCAGGTACGTACACATGGGACACGACAGGCCCATATGTTGGAGACTGTATAACCAATATCATCTACACCTGCCTCCCTCTACACTCCCAAGCTGCTGCCTTCCAGATATTGTTTAAAACGATGCCAGAAAAAAAAAATAAAATTGAAAAACCTAGCACAGCAATTAATGTGTTCACAGAGGTTAACTAGCAGCAACCCCCATTTTAGAATGGATGCGCCTAATCATTATTGAGGTAGTGATAAATGCTTGAGGGAAAGACTGCTTAGCAAACCGTATTCAGCATTGCTGTATTGGTGGTGAGTAAATCTTTGAATATGGATATTATTTGAGAGTGACTTAATGAGGTAATGAAATTTCTGAGAGCCGGTCTCTCTGGGTCTGCGGCCTGCAGACACATAGGAGCAGCCACAACGCCTACTGAAAGCATACGACTGCGGTAGTGTCACTCTTAATGAAGAAAACCTCTAGAGAAATATCCATCCTCTCTTTTCCTCTCATAGTCAGAGAACTGTTATAGCAGCAACTTGTCAGAGGCTGCAGAAGCATCACAGCGAGGCGTTTGCCATCAGGTCCTTTCAATCTGTGAGCCAAAATGACCTCAGAGCTAGAGCATGTGACTGACACATGTTCTCTGCAGAAAGTCATGACATATGCTTTTCTACATTTAAGATTAAATATCAGCAATATTGCATGGCCGCTTATTGTACAGAGAACTACAAAGGCAAAGCTTTCCAAACGTGAGAATAGGTTATTTGGACTTATTTGGAATTACATGTAAACAGAATAGATTTCCAGCACTCATAGTAGTGATTAGTTAACTCTTTCATTCACCCTACAATTGAGCGAAGCCACTTAAACGGGGAAGTTACATAAAAAGGAAAGAGGTTATTAGCTTCCTTTATCCCTCTGTGCTCACATGTAACCTAAGCTGCCATCAAATATTGCCAAAAGATTGTTCAAAATTGCAGTGAAACATTAAACTCATATTGAGAAATGTGTTTCCTCGGGGTTTATAATGGATTAACAGTCTTTCCTGTCCAATGTGTGTGTGCATTGTTGCACGGGACAGAAAGTGTGTGCATGTTCACATGCATGTGCACGTGTGTGCGTGTATGAGAGGAAGAGTGATAGAGTGTGAGTATTGGCTTGGGGGTATAGTGTTATCGAGAGGCCATCTGTCTCCAGCTGGACCATTAGCTCTTCAGCTGTTCAGAATGTGCCACAGATCAGTCAGTCAGACAGGTATACAAACACACACACACACACACACACACACACACAAACACTGGGTCTTACTGTGATGACTATAGCTGACAAATCGAGTTTGACATTAGAGGTCAAAGGGGGATCAGCAGCCTCCTATTCACTGATATGGTACGACATAATGTTACTACTATATCTGAGCTGCCAAATGTAAACAAGATAAACATCCAAAATACTCACTGCTGCCAGAATTCAATATTTAGCTTACAGAAAGAGTAGCAAAAAAAAAAAAAAAAAGCTTTATGCACTGTGAGATCATCCTAACACAGTTGTACTTTTGTAATGGTGTTATCAGGAGAGAAGCTCCTTGAATAGAAACCGAGGCTGGATATGACACAGCTCATGCAATCTGGCATGGACATTCACCACTGAGCATATGGAAGGACCCCGGCTGCTGGCAGGTGGTGGTGATCTTCTGATCCCCAGCACTGCCAAGCCCAGCCATGCTAGACAGCCCGACCACCGCCAAACTAGAGCAGACCAGACCAGACCAGTTAGCACTCTGAGCTCTCAGAGACACATCTCTTTTTCTAGCCATAACATTCAGGGCTTCATCCACCTGAGGTAAGCCCAGGCTGCTTTGTGCCAGGCAGCTCTGCACGGTAACAAGCCCATGCCGAGGGACATGGTCATGGACATGAGGGGAGAGACTAGTTGGCGCCTGTGGCCCTATGTATTAGTGTGTCAGATGCCACACATGCACATACACATGCTCATGTATGCCTTTTCTCTCTGCAATTATATTTCACTTACAGTTACATTATATACGTAAAGAAAAACAGAAAAATCTAAGAATAAGAAGTACATCTGTCACTGATAGTACATTAAATTTATACGTCCTTTCCAAAGGAATGGCCAAAGGAATAAGTTGCTCAGCTACCACAATATGACATACAATGCAAATGAAAACAGCTGACATGGCTTTTTCCTCTTTTGATGGCCTTTTGAAATCATTCCCTATTCCCATCCCCCTTTTCATCCCTTCTTCCACCCTTTTTCCTTCCAACTTCCTGCTTCTTATCCCCATTACATGGAGGCTTTTACAATCGTAAAATGCAGAGCTAGCCATTCTGCAGCTCAGCCACCCGGGGCGTTCAGTCATCCAGCTGGTAGGCCAGCCACAGAAGCAGCTTGCTCCGTCTTCACTATCTGACATTTTGTGAATGGTGGTGGTGGTGGGGGGATCAATCCGGCCAGTACAGGATGTTCATAATAAGTGGTGAGTAACTGCAGCATGATTCATGGCCATCCTCCTCAAAGAGCTGCCCTATTTCTGCTCAATGGAGCTGCTTTCACCCTCTCCTGTATTTTTTTTAATGCTCTCATTCCACCTCTCTTCATCTCTCTCTCTCTTTTCCTCTCACTGCTTCTCAAGGAACAGGCAAGTGCTGGGGATAACCTGTGTCAGTTTCCACTGAGGCTGACCAGAGCTGAAACACTAAGATAAACTTCATTAAAGGGTCAGTGGTGCTTGGTAGAGGTAAACTATAGGGGGCAGTAAGTAGTGGGTGAATGACTGAAAATGCACAACATCAGTAGGACGTATTGTCCAGTAAAAGGAAGAGGTTATACTGCTGACCTACCTGGATTCTTTTCTTTTGAATATCAAGTCCATATACACAGTTATAAGAAAATGTTGGTGAACCCTTTGGAATTACCAGGATTTCTAAGTTGATTACTAATAAAATGTGGTCACAAAAAAGTAGAAAAACAAAATCCAACTGGACTAATAAAACATAAATAGTTGTACTTTGCTTGTATTTCTAGAAGAGTGCAGGTCTTTTCTTACAGAGGACACACAACAAGTGAACTTAGCAAGTTGTAGAAATTTTTGAAGTTTTGCTATTGACTTATTTCTTTTTCACCTCTTTTAAGATGCACGTTGCAGGATCCCCACTCCTAGGGAGAGTGAAATTCAGAGTCCTGAATTTCCCTTTATTTGTACAGTTTGTCTTACTGTGGGTTCATCAACACTCAAGGGGTGGCATAGTGGTGTGGTGGTTAGCACTGTTGGTTCAAATACAGGCTAGGGGCTTTCTATATGGAGTTTGCATGTTTTCCCATGCTTGCGTGCGTTCTCTCTGGGTACTCCTGCTTCCTCTCACAGTCCAAAAACATATGTGGTTTAGGTTAATTAGTGATTCTAAATTGGCTGTAGGTGTGAATGTGAACATGAATGGTTGTCTGTCTCTGTGTGTCAATCCTGTAACAGACTGGCGACCTGTCCAGGGTGTACCCTGCCTCTCACCCAGGTTTCTTCCTGTTAAAAGGGAGTTTTTCCTTCCCACTAGTGCCAAGTGCTTGCTCATAGGGGGTTGTCTGACTGTTGGGGTTTTCTGTCTAATATTGTAGGCTCTTTACCCTAAAATATAAAGCGCCTTGAGGTGACTGTTGTTGTGATTTGGCACTATATAAATAAAATTGAATTGAATTGAATTGAATTGATCACGTTTTGTTGATAAATATAATCTCAATGGTTTAAAACTACTGGTCGAACAAAACAAGCAAACACATCTTTGGCTTTAGCAAACTAAAGTGTTTGTCAGTATTTTCTGCAGGAGACTCTACTTTCGAAGGGTCTAAATGATTATTTAAGAAAATAATAAGCCATTTTCACACATGCACTGCAACCCTTGATATTACTTGATGGACTAACCAAGAAAATCAGCTACTTTTTTTCCCCTGCAGCTTTTTAACTATTCTGTTTCACACCTTGGAGGACACTGCCAGGACCCACAGGCTCCTACCAAACTCAGTGAAGCCATCACTGAAACACCAGCCTCTAAAACCAGTATCAAACCAAATAAACTAAACTCTAAATGTCCTCCCTCTCACTTGGCACCTTGTTGCTCTTGGCCGCCAAACAGGGAGCACCATTAAGCGGTGTCCAGGTTCTAACAAACCTCTAATTCAAAAGAACTTAAAATCCCTGGACTTGCATGGTTTGGTCACCTGTGCTTTTCATCGCCTGGTCAACAGCGCAGACATGGAAACACCAGACACAAGCTGTCCCCCAACAATGCTTTAAACCCCTCGAAAACAGATTGGAACAGTAAAAGTCTATGCAAATAACCACACTGACCACTAGCCAAATAACCACTCTAAATTCATCTGAAACTCTTCAGTCACAGAACAGTAATGTTTAAAAATTCAACCACCTGCATAAATATTCTGCAAAAGAGTCACAAGGTTGCTATTTCTGAAAGAACAAAGTCATCCAGGCAAAACAGTGGACTTTTAGAGTTTGAACCGTTAGAACAGAGTTAAAACTGTCCGATTGTGTAACGCTAACACTGTGCTTTCAAATTAAATTCCTCAAATTTAACACAAAAGAGCAGGCAGCATCTTTTTTAATATGAACCCTCATTTTTAGCTCAGGCTGGGGGTAATGTTATACAGCATGTCACATAGACAGAGACACAAATCTTTTACCAAGAAAAAGAAAAATACAATGCACAGCTGTTAAAACCCATTTCAGAGTGCCAAAGACCTCAGCCAGGTCTGAAGATTTTTCTTCTAACAAGACTGTAACCCAGAATGTAAATCTGTAGAGGACAAAAAGCAGTGAGTTCTTGTGCAAACCAGCCAAAGCTCAGAAAACTCAGTGGTTTGGGCGCGACTTAGGTGCCAGCAGGGATGAGCCAATGTCTGAGAGAATGTGAGACAATGTCAGCTTTTTTTTAGGGCACTGATGTGTGTCTATGCTGGGAAATAGGACATGTGTGGGCTTACACAGAGAACAATGGCAGGTGTTCATATGGTATCACAAAGCAGCCAAAAAAAATTAGAAACAGTCTGTTTTGAGCATGTACCTGCAGTCTCTCAAGGGTTATATTTATGTAACCATTTTAATTTTAACTTTTAATGTTTTCGTTTTAAGCCACACTTTGCAGTCTTGAAATAATCAAGACTACTTCTACTATGACTGAGTATTCTCTGAATTCTTTTTCCTAAACATGTTTTAGGGAAGCAAACACGGTGACTATCACCAGCAGCCAACCTTAGTGAATTTTAGCAAATCCACAAATTAGAATAGGAGCAGATCCACCAACTACTACACTGAGTATAACTTACATGGACAGGAGAAAATCAACCCCAAAACTGTGTCTAAAAAGAACTTAAGTCTATACATCTGACACCTTTTGAAGATATTTTATAAAAAGTGATTGCAAAAAAGCTGTGTATAACCTTTCAAATAATCTCTGTTTAATCTATGTTGCCTTCGTATTGAACATTAGGAACTACATGAAGAAACGGTCCTGCGGGTTTCTAGATTGTGAAAGCTCTCATCAATACCCTGCTGGGTCTCTACATGTGTTGCCAGTATGTTGAATAATCAAACCTTTGACTCAGTTTCACACAGTGTGAACCTCAACATTCACCGAGTCCCATTTGTAATAAATCAGAGACAGAAAGCGAAACCTTTTCTGACAGGATATCCAGAGGGAACCTCAGAGCTATATAGGGGTATGCAGTGATTGCACTGACAGTTAATCTTACAGTCATGTACAGACCAGTAAGAAGCTCCAGAAAGACACCATAGCTCTCATGTTCCAGTTTCCCGACAGTGACTTAAAGCTTTCTGACCCATTCGTCTCTTTCACCTATCTGCCTATGTCTAGATGGTTATCCCTGCTGTTGCGTAATGTTTGAGCAACTCAAGCTATTCATGGGAGAATGCTGCATAGAGCTGATGAAGGACGATAATGTGCCCTGACAAACCAAGCTGTCAACACAAGCACTGATAGCGCAGATAGTTTTTGATGCGAGTGGTTTCATTTTTTTTAATTTTTCTGCCTCGTTAATTCTGCTGAGGCAAATCCCAAGGATTTACACTGCAAATTCAGCAATAATTAGGAAATAACCCACATGTCAGTGATCCGTTTAAGTTCAGTCAGGACCACTATAGTCAAAAGAAGGCTGTTATTTCCATCTGTGCTAATTTTTTATTTGATGGAATGGCTGTGTGCTTGAACCTCCCTGCCCTTCAGCATGTTGTGGAAAGCATAAGATGGAGAGAGAACTCCTCCCTGCTCTTCCATGGAATCCCAGAGGCATAGAGAGAAGCAGCAAGACCCCCTGTACGGCTTACGTTAGGTATCAATGACAACAGATAGAACACTAATTAAGTCAGACACAAAAAAAAAAAAAGAAAAAAAAAGAAAAAGCTGGGGTTGACCTGGGTTGCAAAGCGGCTTGCAGACACAACTTAGCATTTCCTATATGACTAACTGGATGAGTTGTAGGGCATCAGTGGAACCATGTTGTGGAATGATTTTGAGGTCTGCTGAGCTGGACTTCATGGTCTGTCTTACCAATGATATGCAGGATTATTTTTATTTTTATTTATTTTTATTTTTTTACCAGAGACAGCTTTTTAATCTTTGATGCTAGTTTAGGAAAAAACAATGTGTTCGGTTTTACACTCAAGATGTTTTGATGCTGTGTTTCTGTCTTCATGTGTTACTTGTAGGAAACTTACATAGATGTGTCTCTGCTTGTAGCGCAGGCAGAGGTTGTGCATAATGGCGCCATCGTGAAGGTCCTCAAGGTTCGCCATGTCCTCCACCCCTTTGATGCTGCTGTGGTGCATGGGATACACTTTCTGCCTGGTGAGCGCATTCTGCTTGTAGGTGTACACCTGGATCAGAAAATGGGAAAAAAATGCAAATGTAAACTATGTAAGGAATAACCACAGAAATCCACGCTGATGTTCTAAAAGCAGAGGATCAAATAATTTGCTTCTTCTACTTCGACAATAGCAAAGCTTTCAAGTAGAATTCATAAAATCAACCCTGATCTTACTCAGACTTTATTTTCCCAACTTTAGGGGTGATATATCCCCTTAGAGGCAATCATGTTAAAATCACAGGAAATCATTCATCCCTACAGCAGAGCAGTTTCCTGAGGTGGTGTTTTACAGCAGAGTTGGTCCGTGGCAACTTCCTCTTTAAGTCTGATCCAGTCACGGGTCATTTATTCACTGGTTTGAGGCCAGATGTGGACATCAAGCTTCCAGTTTTCTACCACAGCTTTTATATGGGTATTTTTAGATTTAAATTTCCCTTGGTTTGGCTTGTTTATGACTGAATGAACCAGACTAGAACAGATAAAGGCAAGGCCACCAGACCACAGTAGCTTTTGAGAAAAATGTTAAAAATCTCAGACTTCTTAAAGCCCTGAGATACTGAACAAATTGCACTGCATTTCCCCCCTTTCTTTAAATTTCAACTTAATTAAAGTTTTAGGATTGATTTGCCTTCACGGACACTCATCAGGGACGAACTCCAATGAGTAAAACCATTCAGTTCCAAGAGCACATAGCAAACATTACTGCAGTGCATAGTTTCATGTCACACTTATGATGAAGCATAACAGAAAACAGCTGGAAAATGACAGGAAATGTTAATAAAGCCAGCTTAATATAACTTCTTTTTCTACAAATTGCAGATATTTTGGATGTTAAAAATAAACCAGAATCAGAAAATGTAGTTTTGGTAAATAGATATTAAGATTAAGTTCAAGTGTTTGTTTTGATTTAAGGTGAGGAGGTGAAATCACGAAGTCACCCTGATCTATTTCTTTCTAGTCAAACAGTTTAACTGTATATTTTACAATGAGTAATATACTGCCTGACAGATTTTATCTTATGTTACTGAAAGGGTGAGAAGTGTGGAAGGAAAGCTTGGAGGTTAGAAAGAGACTTCTGACAGAAACAGAATACATTAGATACAGGAATTTATGCATGTTAAAGGTAAAGGGTCAAAAACCCCACTGGTTATGAAATCTGCTCAAGGCAGAACATAATACAGGCGAGATACAACTTCGGGAAGTAGTGAAAAAGTAGCAACACCAGAGACATGAGACTTGGCACTTTCAAAACCTATGGGAGAATTCCACAACAGCTAAGATGGTGGTAGAAAAAAAAGACCTTTTTCCCTTAGAAAAAGCTCTTTTAAATCCTATTTAGGGACAAAGCCAGCAAGCCATTTATCAGAACTGACTGGTGATTCTGTACATGCCGTTTTTATGCCGCAATGACAAGTTAATTTAGATAATCTTTCAAAATAGCTCCCCAGATAAGTGCCTGGAGGCATTTCAAGATTCTTCTAGAATGACTGGAAATGCCACAGTGAACAAATACTCTATTACAAGTCTGTTATATTTTTATTAATGCAAATAGATGAATATTGAAGGAGATTGATGTTTAGTTTTGCTGTTAAACATCCCACCTAAAGTTGGTTATATTTAGTTATAGAAGAAATGCAAGACAGGTGAGCCAAACGGCAAACAGAAAAGTTACAAACATAAAGAATTACAAAGGGAAAGCAACAAAGAAGGACAGAAACAATGAAGGAAAACTTGAAACTTGTTTTATAACTCTAGCTACAAGTATAATATTACCCTATACTAGTCTATAGTGCCTAAAACTCATATGTAGTTACTTCAAACATTTAGTTGTAGGTCACTTTTATTTGGCAGGTAACCAGCAGTTAACAGAAAGGTTTTATATTAAAGGTACTATTTATTGTAATTCCTTCTATCTTATAATTCAAGGCTTGCTGTGATAAACTTGACCCTCAGCCCGTAGAGTATGTGAAGTCTGGAGTGGGATGAGGGCAGCCGTCAGTAGACGCCTGCTTATCATGTGTGTCTGAGGACAAGGCCGAACAGCTTTTCAAGACTAAACTCTTTGGGTAGTGTTCGTCCTACAATGACAAATCAACACTAGTGATAGACGTTACCCACATCACTGCATCGTCAAACCCTTTTACACTGATAAATCTCAGTCTGAGTCACTTTTGTTTTTATTATACCAAAATTCTCTAAACTTACCCAAATCTACTTCCATTTTATGTTCAGTCTCCTGTGTGTCCTGTGTGTGTAAAACTATTACAGAAACAAAATCAACTTTCTATCCCACTTGCAATACAGTTTGGACCACTTTCTGCTAAATTTAATTTCACTCTCTGCATAAACATGTCAATTGCTTGTGTGCAGATCAATCTGTTCTCAACATCAACCATCATCCATCCATAGATTTATTTAAATTATTTATTTAAGTTGGTCAAACCAACGGTCCAAATTCCAAACAGATTCAATTTAACATGAAGGGAAAAAAACATGTCAAGATTTCTCAATCTTCAGGATTGTCAGTGAATTTTCTGATGAACAACTGACAAATTTATAAACATTTTCATGTCTGAAATGTTTGGGAAATGAGCTGTATATACTGTAGGTGTATAATAGGTGGAGACGCTAATCTGGCCCTGAACCAGGCAGGTAATGGCATCCAAAAGAGAAACCTGTGGCACACTTACACTACAGCAGCTAAGCACACAGCTTTGTACAACTGTCAGTGCATCTTTAATTTGAGCATCAACAACCAAAACTTCATGTTGTGTATAACATTGAGTCTTAACCACTATGAATGCTCATCATGGAGATTTGCGGTTCAAAATTTGCATTTTATGCATGCAAACCAGCCTGAGACATACCTGTCTATTACAGTGAAAAGAGACAAAGGCTAAGAGGACATTTGAGTGCTGAAACTTTTTTCTTAAATATCTGGGTGGAACTTCACGACTTCTACATCTTGGAAAGCCACTTTTCTCATTTTAAACTAATCTGGCCTTCGAGCCTCTGAGCCTATGGTTAGTAATAAGGAGGAGCTCAAACTTCGGTCCAAACATTGCACAGAAGTCACAACTTTAACAGCAGTATCACATATTAAGGATATTTTGTCTTTTTAAATGTGTCTAATAGGTATAGGAGCTTAAAAATACATCTGTAACTAACCTTAGACATGAGAGATTCTCAGGGTTAAACAATGTGCAAATGATGCAATTATTTATAATTTGGTTTTCAGATGCCCAACACATTAGTCCTACAGATACAGTCAGCTGTGGACCAAAGTTATTAAAGTTTCTCCTATTATGTTACATTTTTGACCCTTTTTCACCTCCAAATAAGTCTTCTGGAATTATCTGTAGTGAAAAAGAAATCAAAATAAAAATGCTTCAGTACCACTATGATGAACTGCCACAGCAGCAGGAACAAATACAGAGTCTCAAAAATGCAACAACAATGACTTGAATCTCTTCAGCATTTAGACAAAGAGGCTATTCTTCAAACCAGCTGTCTACAGTCGCTCAGTACTGCTAAATGTTTAAGGCCACAGGATGGTCCAGTTGTGAAAAGGAAGAGTCAGAGAGGTTAATTTAGAGCAGACCTCAAATTATCACTGCTCTGCAGGGAGTCTGCAGCCTGCAGGATCACTGAGGGAGATCTGCTCAAAATAATGATCTGTCACTGCAGGGAGGTCTGCACAGACATTACAGAGGTTTGACAGGAGAAGATTGAATCTCTCAGCAGACACATCAAACCTCATTTACCTCATCAGCTTCTGAAGGAATTTTGTTGCCTGAAATGATGCTGAAGAAGAAAACTGTCCTCATTGTTGGACTCTGTTGGCAGTAGCTTTTATTTAACTGCTATAAATCCAGCAGCGAGGTATCACTCCATCTGACTTTAAGTCTAGTTGGCTTTTGGATGGAAAACGCAGAGCAGCCAAACACTTTGCTGTCTCAGCCTTTTCTAAAAAACAACCAAACCACAAAGTATATTCAGCAACACACATGAACAGGGCATTTCCCAGATATTTCAGTAACCTTTGGCAGTGACACTTTAGGTGAAATAATGTCACAAACTGCATTATCTCACTTATTGCAGAACTTAAGGATATAGAGCTTTAGAGCGAGTTTTATCATGCTATCATATCATTTTCAGCCACAGCAAGCAACTGGTGCTAAAGAGAAGAACCCAAAGTACAATATCTGCTCAGCATCCATCAACAGACAGCCACCACTGAAGACAAGCTGGTGAACATCCTGGGACATTTAGCAGCTAAAGAGCCAAATATTACCCTTAGGAGGTGGTGGAGACCAAAACAAGAGCTAAAAGAGAGTGATTATTAGACTTAAGCAATTTTCAGCTGGCAAGTTAAAGACCAGCTCATGTCCAAATTTGACACTTGCAGTCTCACATGTAGCTCTGTTGGGTAAATGCAACAAAGGATTTTAAAGCTCCACCAAAACTTGTAGTATAAACTACAACTTTATCTTGAGTGACGCCTTCACGATGACCCTGATGAAGGCCACAAGCTGAAATGCACTGGTCAAGCAATAAAGTTGTTCTTTATACTACAAGTGTTGCTGGAGATTTAACTTCTTCAAATCTTATCCTCTTCTCCATCCACCTTGGAAGTCGGTGAAGTCATGTCTGAAACCTCTACTAAGTCCTAAAAATGTTCCGGGCTGCAATGGGTGTGTGAAAATGGCTTTAGAGACAAACAGAATTAAAAGAGAATTGAATATTGGACCTGTATTCATCAGGAGAATACAAACATTCCTCCAAAATAAAGTTTTTCTGGGAAAGGGTAAAGCTCTAGCCTACAGAATGAGAAAGCGCAAAAGCTGACTTGGTGGTTTCTTTTGCTGAACCAATAGGCTGGCAAAATATAAAGAGTGAATATAATTATTTTGTTACACTGATGCAGTGTATTTTTAATTTTGCCTCTTCTCTGTGTAATTAACAATCCATTCTCCACATAAACTATTGTTACCAAGAACAAAAATAAGACCATTACAAACCCACCAGCTAAGTGTATTCAGACACACAAACTCAAACACACAGCAGAGGGGGCCTGAAGCCGTTTGGTGACCTACTGAGGCTGAGGGGCTCAGGGGACTCTTTCAGAAGAAAGCAAGTCTCTGTCTGAGGAGTCAGTCACATCTGACCCCACACCCCCACACACACATTAACACCAAAAATGCCCTTCAGCATCCTGTCAGGCTTCATTTCTCACATTCCTCTCTCAGTAACGCTTCAGGGGATTCAGTACATCCCAGAAATGTGTTCGTTTTTAGATGGATGAAATGTGATCGAGTCCAAGAGGCGTTCACAACCTGCCGGCCTGTTCGGACAGGTTCATTACTCCAGGTCATAACAACACCATAAAAGTCAAAACACTTTGACCCCTGGTAGTGAAAGCTAAACTGAAAAAGGGTTTACATTTCCATAGTCACCATCACTTACAGTTTTTACAAATTCTATTACTCTAACCTCAAGTGCCCCCTATACATTGCTGTAGCTTCTCTTTTCAAACTATGTATGAAACACTCCGTTTTAATTCTTCTCTTTAAGGTCCCTCATCCGAAAAGCTCAGCCTGCTTTTATTTGTCTGTTGGTGACAAGAGCACGGCACTAGTGTGCCGCAGTCACAGAAAATAAACTCTGTGGGAAATTTGTTCAAGATGAACTTATGCCACTTTTATGATTTTTAAAGTGTAAATCCAGTCACCACAAGTATAACACTAACGTCAGGCTACAAAAGAACAAAACAGCCTCAGTGTAGTCACCACTAAGTTCCTGTGTTTGGCATGATGATGGTGAATTTCCCCAAAAACTATTTAAACTAATTTCATTTAGCCACTTCTTAGCGAACGCCTTCTCTGTGATGCACAATAGCTTCAGAATTCATGTTAAAAGGCTTGTGTTAACCACAAACCTTATTTCAGGCTTCCAAACAAAAACCCATTCAAAACTCCTATCGACTTCAATAGGAAAGACTAGTAAGTGCAAAAATATTAACTAATTTCCAGGTTTTAAGACTCATTCCAAGGGTACGCTGTGGTGAATGGTGATTTTGTCAGATCGCATCGCAGTCACAAGATCAGGATTTTACCGGTACAAAGCTCCCAATCTATACTGCTGCTAATGGCATGTGTTTGTTTTATTTCCTCATAGTTGTTCTGTTTTCTGACAGCAACAAAAACAGAGAGAAAAAATGGAAACAAAAACGTCTTTATTGGGAATTTGGCCATATTAAAAAGCAGTCTATGTGAGCACAAAGAATAGAAAAGAAGCAAACAGATGCTAATGTTAGCCATATTAGCTACAAACCATGCTAACCCTTTAAACACAAAACACACAAAGATTTCCATTTGTTGAGTGTCAAAGTAATCAACTTTATAATAAGTTTGCAAAGACTCATGTGTTGTGCCAAGAGAACAGGAGTTGCTCAATATTTACTTGAAATAGCTGCATGTTAGGTATAATAACTCAGTTTGGCATGGACTTTGGCCTTTTTAACTTTTACGTGTACAATAAAAGGCATAGTTATACCAGACTAAAGGAATTGGGAAATCTCCAAAGTATAGACACATGGATATACATGCCGTTTTATACTATTTGCTTTCCCTGTGAGGCAAAACCGTTGCATTGTGAACAGACTTGTTAGACTACTCCAATGTAAACACTGTTTATAGTCAACAGTCAAACATGTAAACCCTGAACCTTAAGGGCAGTTATTTATTATTTACACACCTTCACCTGTCAGCTGATAAAGTCACCTTCACCTTTTCACTTAATTCAACTAGTATGTTATATAATCAAGTTGGAAAAAGTGAGCTTTATTTCATACAAAAATAGTTCCCTTACAGTCATGCCAGCATGAGCACGATTAGCACTTACGGTTCTTTTAAGGAACTCAAACTTTTAAGACAGCATTAAAGCAAACACCAAAACACGCCTTATGGGTTTTTTGAACCAAGAATGTCCTACGTTTTGTAAGCCCATCCATCCACCCAAAAATGTGCTGGATGGGATTGAGGTAAGAGCTTTAACTCTGATTTTGTGGAAGAAAATACAAACTCTTTCCTTCTTTCCTTTTCTTGGAACTAAGAGGTTCAGTCCTGGACAAACTGTCACAAAACAGCAACCTCTTTTAATCATGGACAGTATTTGTAGTGTTACAGCCTGATCCCAGCAGGTATTCAGTAGAGCACAGATTGTCCATGGACACTGACCCAATTAGATTTCTAATTGGTTCAGTTGTCTTTGTGGAGATGAAGAGGGTCCATGCCTTGAAAACAAAGCCATGGGGGTCCGAGTGCTAAGCCTATAGTGACAGATGCTAACAGGAGTAAATCTCTGTGAAACAAAGCCATTAGACAGCATCACTGCAGATGAGGAGGATGTTGGGGGGTGTCACTGCTGTACTCTTGGATCAACAGGCTCTGTTCCTGGATCAACCCGGATAAACTCTGTTGTTTTTACTTATATGGATCTGGAAAGTGAATTCACTTTACCTTCAGGCAATTAGAGAGAAATTTAAAATAAGTGACAGAGGATTTTCCCCTCAACTGGCCCATCACTAATATCACTAATATTCCAGTTGTAGGTACACTGTTATTCTTCTGCCAAGGCAAGAGCTGAAGACAGAGTTTTCAGTGTTGTTTGTCAGCAAGAGTGCACAAAAACTACACTGCCAAATGTCATAACACTTGGTGAAAATGTCGCCATGAGTGGAGGAAGAATCCATTAAAATTTGGTGCAGATTTGTAGCACTTTAAAAATAATAATAATAATTGCTAAATACGCCACTGGCTTTGGGGGAGGATGTACTCTGAGTCCTCGTGTATTGCTGCTCTTGATTCAGTATTTTGTCATCCCCCTCTTCTTTTTCTTCTCCCAAGGCCTCTCCCAAGTTTTTCCTTTGTTTTGCCAAATTTACAGCCTGCTCTAGTTTCAGGTCCTTTAAAGTTTTCCTTAAATTATATCCCCAGTATTTCTTCATAAAACAAAACCAGGGACTTCTGGGTCATCTATCCCCATTATATTATTATAATGTGGCTTTTAGTTTTTAACTTTTTTTTCACTTTTTTTGGTTGTGTGAAATATTCCTACTTCTTTCTGACAGTTTGATAAGCCAAATGACTTTAAATGCCACAATTCAAGGTATTCATATGAGTCAAAAGGTGTAACTCCCAAACTACAGACAATTCAAAAGTCTTTGTTGATTTGAACTGTTCAGTACTTTATCTGGTTTCTTTATCTTTAGCTTTAGCTTCAGTTTGTTAAAAAAAAGGGGGAATTCCACCATGTTCTTTGTAGGTCTGCTTGAAGAGTACTACTGCATAGTATGTGTCTCCATAGGGAGTCTGACAAATGTCCTCAGATGATTTTACTTGAATCAGTTGGAGGTGAAGGCTACAACTCTGAGAATCAGGGGGAGTTAGAAATAAACAAGGTTATCAGACCTCTGTAAGTCGCTCCTTATCTCTTCTTCAGGCTAGACAGGTTAAGGCTACGTTATACTACCATAATCCACCTCACTCACACCAAACAGTTGCATTCATATTTTATACTTGGGTTGGTGAATAGCCAAGTCCATCAGAGGTTTACTGTTTGGGGTGGTGGTTATTTTTTTGTTGTTTGTTATTCTTTTCCCAGTGACAGAGATCATATACTGTTAGCAACAGTATATGATGACCATGAAGACATGGTATCATATGGTCGATGTTGGTAATAATAGAGTGGAGACGTCCACACTAATGATTTATCCTGTGTCCATCAAATTTCTGATGTAACAAGCTAGCCCAGAGCCCTGAGACCTTGTTAGGTAAGCTAGCCACGTTACTAGTTATATACTGACACCATTACAAGTTACAGGTTGGGTGACCTGATCATTTAATCCCTGTTTGTTCATTTACAGGCTGCAAGGCATCCTTCATCTGATTGCTGTTACTAGGTCCCTCAGCTTGCCAGTTTTGTTTGGGCTGAAACAAAAATGGGTGATTTTGTACCTTGTTTCACACACAGCTATGAAAATACTTTGGCGTTGAACATAATCCTTGGGTCAAACCTTATTGTACACTTGTAGCCTTAATAAAACAGCACTAAGACCTAAAATGTCTGAATCCCAGACTGAAACTCCTTGAGGTGTGTTAACAGACACCAAAAGGCTGCAGGCAGTTAATTGCTTCAGTAACATTTAATAATCGCTCTGACTTTTCGTGCCAGTAATCAGTTTGTCAGAAGAGGGGAAATGAAACTCTTCATTATGTGTCGTTAGGAGGGAAAACTGAGCCCCCTGGCCCCCTCGGTGCCCCTCACTCTGTCAGCGAATTGAACAGGTAACCTTCCACTCTCCTCCGGCTTCACTCCCCCACCCTTCATCATCATCATCAAAAGCAGCAGCTGCTCTTTGAATCACCATTCATCTCCTGTTGCATTGTCCTGCAGTCAGCTAAGGAGGAGGAGACTGTCTGCACCATCAAAAACACTGAAACTCGAGCAAGACAAGAGGAACTCCGCGACCTCCGACAACAGAAAGGTGCACACACACACATAGACACACACATCACACAGTAACATTTAACAGCACTTTAACCACTGAAGGCCACTTAAAGCTGCAATGGTGCACATCACAGTATTCAAGTGTTAAGTATGATGATTGAGTTGGTGGTAATTATTCTGTCTGCGTAGGAGGGATAAAAATCTAAACTTAATCCTGAGTCTGAGTGTCACTGAAATGATCCTCGGGATTAAGAGCTCAGCAGATTTCATGGATTTAGCAGCTAGATTACACTTAAATTGAACACACTAATTCCAATTAGTTCAATAGTTTGTTGTTTGTCACTAAGTGTAAGTGACACCCCAAAAAAGGAAAGGAAACATATAGCAATATAGTAATCAAGCACTGAAAGCAAATTAAACACTGTATGTACACTCTACATTACTTAAATAAATAAATAAATAAATAACAGTCAAAGACTGCTGTATGTGTATTTGTAATGTAAATATATGCATGAATATAAATACACATGCACTGAGCTGTAAGCAACAGCTTGGGTAAACAGTGGAAGTCTTGTAGTAGTTGACTGGTCATCTTAGTATTTCTCCACAAGGAGCAGCATTTGCTCTGAAGCTGAACAGGTGACATTCATCTCCAGTTACACACAGCAGACGGCTGGCAGACACACACAAACACACACGTATGCATTTAAATCTATGAATTAGAACGAGGTCACACAAACACGCAATATAACAAAGAACATGTATGTGAACACACACACTTATTTGTATTCCGACTTCAAGACTCTCTAAATGATAGTGAGGAGCTGCTGTACAGTGTCTTGCTCAAGGGCACACACTACATACACAGCCCGTTTCAAGCACTGAACTGACAATTTGTCTGTCACAGGCCCGCTGCAAAGGCAGTGCCTTCCATCCAATGATAGTCAACACTAGTTTGTGGCATGTAGTAAAGTGATTATAAATAACTAATACTGTTAAAGCTCTTGAGCAGACTGAGCATTATAGTCTCATCATGCCTTTATTTCTCAACTCTGAGCTAATCAAATTAAAAACATTCACACACGATCCTCAATGCTGTTATGACAGCTATTTACAGCAACTGAACGAGCTGACAGAAGACCAAAATATGTGAACAAAATAAGGATGTTTATTAAATAAAGGAGAGAAGAAATAAGGCAAGAAACATTAAGAAAGAAATTTTAAAAAAGAGTCAAAAGAAAAGCAAATAAAAAGCAGATGAGTAACAAGAAGAGGCTAAAGCTCATGAAGAGAAGAGAAGAGAAAAAACAAAACTAAGAAACAAGTGGGAAACATAAGAGACAAAAGCCACAGGCAGATGAAACAAAAAGAAGCGATCAAAAGAAAAAACAAGAAAAGGATCAAGAAGGAATGGCAAAAAGAAAAAAAAAAGAGCCACTGGGATGAATAAAAGACAAGAAAAGGAAAAACAAAAAAGAAACAAATGTGACAAAACAAAACAGAAGAGTTTTTTCATTTAATGATTAGAGACAAAAATAAGAATCATGAAAAAAGTTAAAAGAAAGACAATAGAGAAGTGAAGATGGAAATATGCTCAAAAAAAGAAAACCAGAGACTAGAGAAAGATAAAGAAAAGAGATGCAAAAGATTTAACAGGGAGAGACTAGAGGTAGGGATAAGATGTGTAATAAAGATTAAAAGACCAGAGGATAAAAACAAAGAAAAAAAATAGCAAGAAATGAGAAAAAAATCAAACATTTTATTAACAAAGACAACTTTATCACCACAAAGGATCATTTGTTTCAGCTGTGAGGCTCCATAGAAATGAGTCGAGCTAAAAGCTAACATTAGCACGCTAACACAGAGGTGAGGTTTACGTACCACTGCTATCTATTTACACTTTAATAAGTTTCCTGGCTTGCTGCTTCTGTTCTGTGTTGCACCACAACATTGGACAATGGAAATTTTGTTCTACTGTATACGGGTTGTTAAATGAGTGACAAAATAAGGAAAGACCTCCAGTTTTTAAGCTATTTGGTTACAAAACCAAACTTTAAACCTGCTATTACAATTTGACTAAATCAGTAATGTTAACCACATGGTGGCACAAAGAAAAATCTGAGAAACTCCTATATCTGTAGGATTCATTGTCAAACACCATCAGTGTCTGTATAAAGTTTTATGCCAATTCATCATGTGGATGTGGAGATATTTCACTCTATAAGAGAGAACTTTGACCTGCTGAAAACACATTATAAGTTGTAAGAACACCACGAGTCACGTGGACTCATGAGGCGACAGATGTACAGTGAGACAGACCCCTCCATCCTCTAGTTAAGATTTCAAACTGTGGTGTGGAGAGTCATTAGCTTCAGTGGCCGGCAGGTCTAACAGACTCTTTGAATGAGTAGGGGCCAGGAGATAAGAATGCCTTAATCTGCCAGTAAATCTTCAGGACAATACTCCAGCTCAACATGACCCTAAATCCCTCAGCGCTCACATTTAGCGGCTGTCCTCTGGTAGTGACCCTCTGCTACTCGCCAGCTACACAGGAAGTCTTTGTTAAAGCTGTCAGCACAGGAGGGTAGTGGAGAGTAAATCCACCCAAACAGCTTGCACAGGTTATTGTTTGTTGGGCTGATTTTAAAGGCTTTGGTTGAGCAGGAGAATAGGTGGCAGTGAAACTCACTGAGGCGCAAACATGTGGAAGACTGCAGATACTAAACATCCTGAATTCTGTAAATTCTTAAAAAAGTTCTTCTATAAAAACTCTGTGACCCATGGTTTGGCTTGCTATGAGAGAAAAGGCATCATTTTTAAAGGTGCTGCTTTATGCAGCTCTGGCTTTGCATTAGGATTGGGGGTTTGGACAAGTCCACCAGTTATTTCTTTGGAGCATTTTATTTTGCTGATTTAGTGGTTCACCTTCCCACACTTGTTCTGCTCTGCAGTCGAAGTGAGTTCAATGTAAGGACACATGAATCAGTTCTCCACCTGCTGCAGGTTCTGGTTAAAACTACTACTGTAGAAGGACTACTGTCACCAGCTGTAGTTTAAGGCTGTTTGTTCGAGGGATGAGATCCTCTCTTGAGAAGAAGCTAAAGGATAGAGAGCATCGCCACAACAACAGCCTGGTCAATGAGTCTGCCAGCATAAGACAGGAAGGGTTGGGGCTAGCTAATAAGCAGTGTCAGTAAGTCAGATGCCCGAAACACCTCAACTAGCTCCTTTTGATATCTCTGCATCACTGCTGACATTGCACCAATCCATCTGTCAGTCTCCTGCTCGACTCCTCCCTCACTTGGTCACAGGGACCAAGTTATCGTACCCTGCCGGGGCCCTGCCCAAGCCAGAGAAGCTCGAGGGTGAGTGCCTAGTGAGCCAGCCCTTAGCCCATGGGAACAAGCCAGGCCCAGTCCAAAAAAGCTACACAGGCCCGCCCTCCTCTGGGCCTGCTATCCACAGGATTGCTGTAGGGGTCTGGTGCAATGTGGATCGAGTGGCGGTCAAAGGCAGAGGCTTTGGTGGTCCAATGACCAGTTGCCAAATCTGGCTTTAAGGATATGGAGTAAAGTCTATGTGTGGAAAATACTGCTGCTACTAAAAAAAAAAAAAAAAAAAAAAATCAGTCCACACAACAACATGTAGACATCAGGCACTGAAAGTTGGAGTAATAGCACAGGCAGAAGCAGCCTTTGGGGGTGAGCTGTGGTCAACAATAATGTTCAGTTACTCAAACTTAAGAGGTGCCGTTAAATGCATTGATCTGACAAAGCAAGTGGCACCCTAAAGGTAAGATCAATATATATATCCTATCCCTGCAAATATTACACATCATCAAAATAATCTTAAGGTTTTTTTTTGTTTTTTTTGTTTGTTTGTTTCAACCTTGCCAATTGGAGAAATAAAACAACAGAAAACAAGTCAGATCCCCGGAAAACCAGCTAAGAACAGAGGTGTGCTGATTTTCAACAGGAAGCCAGCCAAGGTGTTTGTGACTAGAATACAGATCTTATATGTGATCCGTGTGTGTTGACACCACATGATGCTGGCAGCTTTGTCTGTTTTTAATGTGCTTACTTTAATGTTCGGAGTCAAAAGACCACCACTGTGTGGAGAAACAGACTTTCGGGTACCCTTATGACATCTCACAGTCCAAATCTGTGGAACAAAACACCTCACAGAAGAAAAATGCTTTGCATCAAATCTAACCTGAAAACCTCTTTGATTGACTGATTCGTGTTCATTCTTAACAATCAACCCAAAACAATGTGACCCCTCTTCCATCTGCCCTTCATCCTCCTCTATATCCAATGTTTTGAAAACACATGGATCTAAGACCTAATGCAGAACCATATGGGGTTTAGGGGATTTGCCGCATCTTGAGCTGATCCCAAATTATGGGAAGATCTCTTTAAGCCTGTGCTTTCTTGTCAGCATCAGGAATAGGTGTGGGAAAGATGGGAATGTTCTTTGTCAGGAGAGTGAACAGTTAGTGTTTTATTCCAGTAGATTTATAGAGACAGCTGAGGAACAATTTAACTTTGGACTTTTTAATGCTTTTTAATAATGTGTTATTTCACTACATCTGAATTTGATGTTAAGTTTATGCAAATTAACTTAAATTAAAACATTTTTTAAAAAAGCCCACATAGTTTCAAAATGGTCTGACACAACATTGCGAAAGTGTCATTCTTTTGTCGTTGCATTTTGTGAGTTTCCATTAGCAAGTAAAGTTATGCTTTAGTTTTTATTCGCCCACTCAATTCTAGTTACATCACTTCATATTTTTAGAGTAATACAGAGGTCATCTAACTGGTGTTTCAATACACTAGCCTTGCAGGAGCTTTAACATGTAATCCTGTGAGCTATACAAATGCAAATCATGAAATTAGGAAACCAGCACTGCTCCATAAGTCTCACCTTGTAGCCTAAAAGGTACAGACTCCATTTTAATAATTTCCCGGTATTAAGAGATCAGGCTTAGTATAATTATACACTCATAACGTCTAACTGGAATAGATTTTCTTTATGTAAGTAAGTCTGCTAAGATGAGCTTTACTACTTGCCACTAACAACAGTTAATAATGTTACTTATATAAAAATACGAGACAAAAACAAAAAAATACAAAGCACTTGTCTGAAGCTCTTTTAGGACAGTAAACTGGTTTCATTGGTGGTATAATACTGTCTCTTTTAGAAACTTACAGTCAGTTTTTACAGCAGAACATCACAAAAATGCAGCTCCAGTACTGTAATTCTAGTTTTTATTATACGGCAGAACTATTACAGCTACTATCAACATAAAATAAATATTTTGCTATGAAAACTTACCACTGTATTGCACCATGACACCAAGACAAATTCCTAGTTTGTGTACAAACTTGGCAATAAAAATAATTCTGATTCTGATTCTGATTCTGACTTTTAATTTAACTGAATTTCTAATATTTGTTGGTTAAAAAAAAAAAAAACTGAGTTATGATGATTTTTGATTGTGTGTAGACCTCTGCTTCCATGCACATACATGCATTAGGAGGTCCGGCCCTCCCAGAGTAAAGATGCACCGTTCCAATAAACAGCAGCAACATATTGTGACATTTTCGTGCATGTATCTGTGGTGAAAACCGCTACAGTGGTTCTTACCTGGCCGTAGTCTGTGGCAAAGACGACAACACCTCCGGAGCAAGAGGACACCGTGCTGGGAAGGAACTGCTCATCCTCCCGTAACCACACCCGGTCACCCTGCAGAGAAGGAAGAAAACAGTTTGCTGAACACTCTGAATCAAAATATGGCAGTTTACAAAAAAAAAGACAGCAACCAGTAACTAAAACCAGGTTAGAGTAAATTCATCTCTAAACAAGCTAGAAGTGATTTTCTGTTATGAGTGGCACTGCACGAATGGGCCCATTACATAGTACATATCATACTTCTTTTTTAAGGTTTTTACAAAACAAAGGGAATCTTAATTGGTTGTTAATCCTCAACAGACCCACTTACTGTATTGTATAATAATACTACAATAATCTAAATAATTGAATTACAACCCAAGTAAGTGTTTTATATAACCTAAAAATGTCTCCCCTTTTAACTTATTTCAGGCCAGGTTTGATGTAGAAATCAAACCAATCTTGACCAGCAACTCAACACAGCAATGCTAACTGGGTAATGGGTAATTATGCCAGTATTTAAATAAACTACTTTAGAGGCCATGTTGTGCTATATTTTGTTCTTTGCTAAAGACACGGGCTCTAATGTTGCCATGGCATCAAAAAGGCATTGACCTTTCTCTGACCAAAAGCAGGCTCTCCGCTCTCATGAAAGCATGCTAAGCTGTGCAGTGTTGAGTTTCAGAGGTCTCTACCTGCAGCTGCCGTCACCCAGGAGGCCAGTAAAGATGCATGTTTATTGATGCTTTTTAGTGAGCAGTTCCTGAAAACACTTTTATACTTGTTGACCTGTCAAGTTTACTGCTCCCGGTTTCTACAGTGTTTCTCCTTCAGACTAACAGCTGGATATGTAATGACTAGAATTCCCCTACTCTGTTGTGTTTGTGGAGGATTAGCAGGGAATCTGTGGAATTTAGAGAAGAAAGCCTGATTCTTAACTGTATGTCTGGAGGACTGAATCTTTCTTTTGGATTTAGATATATATAAAAATAATGGGTTCATATCAAGAAAAGCTTTTGTTCTGACAGCGCAGATTACTGATGGATGTGTTTGTCTGATAGCACTCAGTAGAAACAGCAGCTTCAACAAGAAAAATTCAGACGAGAAGCTCTGAACCGGCCTCGCTGAAATACGACTGAGCTAAAGAATCGAGGGGCCCGTCAGGTGGATTCCCTCTTAATCGCATAGCCACATGTGCCGCTGCTCATTAGCATGACAGGCTAATGCTGATGGCAAAAACAAGCTCTGCACTTCAGTGAGATGTCTCTCCTCTCTCTGAACTTGACATACACGTGACCTTTGACCCACAAGCCCTCACTCGGACAGAACTGTCCTAATGTGGCAGAGAGGGGCACCTGGGTGGGAAAAGCAGATGAATGAATGTGGAGTAAAACACACACACACACACACACACGCACAGAGTAAAGCTCAGGGTTGCAGTGTCAGCAGTGGATGGGAGGAGGGCTGTGTGTTGTTCTAAACCCCCAGACCACCCGTCTCCGCAGAGGGAAGCGGCACGGTTCAAACGGCCCTGGGATCTCCTGGTGAGATATAAATGTGGCGGTCAGAGGGACTCATAAAGGAACTTCTCTTCTGATCCTGACTTTGTCACGTGAAGTCAGAATGAGAAACTGCTTGTCATTTTTTACTTTGTTTGGCAAATCACAAAGAAAACGGTGGTTATCTGTGAGGTCCTTGTTTCAATTTACCTATTTTATCTTCATTTTAGTTGTTAATCTTTTCTGCACTTCCTTGCATGCTTTGGGCCTGTCTGCCTTATCTTTCAGAGTTGTTGAGCTGACAGAATAAATGGGAAGAGGGAGAACAGGAAGGTCCCAAGAGTTAAAATACTAGGTGCTCAGGATGCCACAAATCGTTTTTGAAGGGCTTTTCTGCTATTGCTGACCAACTGATTATTTCCCTCCTTTCAGCCCTGTGAATGAACTATATATTGTCTCCCTTGCTCCTGTTATTTGTGACCAATGCTGTCACATATGCTTATAGGGCATAAAGCAGCTCACCACATATGGATACCTGGTTAGGATCCATTGCAGCTTGAAAAAACAAAAACAACACCATTTACCAACATGCTGGGTTAATGTTATGAATGGAGGTATTTTAACTCCAAATCTTCCTAAACCTACCAAACTACGGTGAAAGCAAAACTTAACAAGTGCACAAACAAACAGGTATCAAATTGCGGTCTCAACAGAGGGTCAACAGACACTGGTGTCTGGCTCTTTGGTGCTCCAAAAAAGGAACCAAACAAAGAAAGGTGCTCCATTGTAACACGCACAAAGAGAAGGCGTGTGCTGTCTGCCAGCCAGGAACATATGGACATTCCTGATGTGCACCAGCACAGGAATCTGATGCTCACATCAAGGTTGGGCATAGAAAGCAAAAGAAGGGTCTCCCTCCACCCACCGGCACACTTTTAAGGCTCTTTTGCCACCAAAGGCCCCCCCAATACACACACACACACACACATTCTTTTTGTTTGTGGGAAGCGTGTGCCGTCCATCCTCTCTGCTGAGGCATCCAACACACATCTTATTGCCCTTTCTCTCCCTCCCCTCTTAATCTCCCCCGTCTCTCCTCCTCCCTCATATTCCCACACACACACACGCACACTTATATATGTTGACCACCAGAGCTACTAGCCCATTTCTAAACTAGGGATTTGTGCCAAAAGCCTCCACTTCTCCTCCTCTCTGTCATTCATCACCACTGATTGCCTGAACTTTGAACATCAAAGATTTCATTTGTACTTTCCAATGGAATGAAGAAAATGAGGACCTAAAGTTGCATATTTCTGTTAATGGATGAAAACCACACAACGTTAAAAAAAAAAAAAAAAAGATCACTCAGGAAGCACATACAGTATCTCCACCATGTAGACTGACATAAAGTAGGCTGGTTGACGGAAAGATAGTCAAGAAGGGTACTGTGTAAGGGTAATATGTGTAAAGTAGTGAGTCAGAATAATACCAGAAAGTTACAGTGAGGTAATTCATATCTTTACTAGAGTAGATCAAATAAGGCAGAGTAGAGGTTTCTCACACAGTTTCACCTAATTCCAATGTGCATGGAAGAGAGGAAAACCATTGTCTTCAGGTCTAACGCAAAGCAAAGATTTGGTGCCTCACGATTACATGCAAAGTCTATACAAAGACAATCGATGCAAATTTTTATAGAGGTGAATACAAACTGAAAACAGCTTTGGCTGAAAAGTCACCTTTTAGCTCAAATGATTCCACATATTGTAGATTTTCCTGATGCCACCGGCAATCAGAAATCGAGGATAAACTTATTGCTGCCATTTGAGGATAGCCAAGGCTGTATGACTCATCTTTACTCCAACAAAGAGAGACAGAACAAAAAAAAGGAAAGGATCTGGAACTGTTAAATTATTCTGGCCATCAGTTGTATTTTAGAAAGAATTACTTCTCCCCTTGGTTGTTAGGGGCAAGTCTGAGCACATCATTAACAGGTTAAAACTCCAGAAACATTTACAGTATATAGAACATTACTGCTAGACCAACGTGCTTCAGCTTGTGGTATTCATCAGGGTAAATGGATTGCCACAACTAAAGCCAAACACACTGTTCTATATGCTACAAGTGCTGCAGAGTTTTGACCTCTTTAGGTGAAAAATGCCACATTTCACTCTAGTGAAAACAAATCGAACCCGTGACTCGCTAACAGAGCAGCAGCACTAAGAACACATTATGTATTCCTGCTCACGGCTGCAAAATGAGTTCCTCAATCTATGCACCCTAAAAGTTTAAAAATGTGTGCAGTGCGTTGATTTATTCTAATAAACCTTTAGTCATGACGCAACAAATGGTTGAAATACCCCCAAACTTCTTCAAACTGTAAAGAAAGTTCTGCTAAGATAGCATTAAATTCTAGAAAGTTCAGCTCATAAAAGCTTTCAAAACACCTCAACACAAAACCAACAGCCTTTTTAAAAATTAGGAAAAGTTAAAAACCTGTACAAATATGCAGTTACACTAATTTTCTGTCACCACATTGACATGAAAGGAAGCGGGGTCTCGGCTGGGAAACGCTTGAGAGTCTCAACTAGGACTGGGAGCTGTGGATCAAAGCCCAGCTGTTGCACCAGAAAGACCTCTGAGCCCCTCATTCCAGTTAAACCTGAGTAAACTATCTCACACAGTGGACTCAGAGGTGTCGGAGTATGATTGGTATGAACAGGCAAGATAATTACAGTGGGAAAGAAGCTGTTGAAGAATTAAAATTAGTCTCACCTTGGATGCCCAATCACACCAGAAAAAGGGAATTTCGATATAGTGAGGAAGAAATGCCTTTGATTGATAATAACCCGATGTTTTGACTTTTCGGAGGGCAGGCACATGTTCTAGAAAGTACTTTGACAGGAAATACCTGTTGATAAAGCAGCCTGCAACAACACCACGTACAGAAGAGTGAGATTCAACATTCGTTTGCAGTCATTTCAGCTCCACTGGGATTAGAGCTTTATCCATTCTCCACTTTATAATGTCCTCTGTAAACATGTCGGCCACATGTCTTAATTATCCAGGGAGATGCTCTTTTCTGGCCTTTATCTCAATCCTGACACCTCCTCCCGGCCAGAGCCAAAATACCAACACAAACCTCCCGCCCTGAAACCTCTGGGAGTAGAACTGAAGCAGTGACCCATCTCCCGCACGTATTTTCCCTACGTAACCTTGACATGTGTGGCTAATGCTCTCTCTGCAGGGTGCTGGGGGTTGTGGGAGAACGGGGATCTGTTGTGCTGGGAGCGTTCGTACGCCTTTGGTGTCGGGAATGAGCAGCTGTCTTGTTTGGGAGATTCCACTTCCCCTCTCACAACAAACTGAGTCTTGTGCTCGACCACAGCCACCCCCTCTATCAGGGCCTTCAATGCAAAAGCCTGTGAGGGTTTTTCTTTATCTTTTCATGAGCATTAAAACTGTGACTCAACACAACTGCTGGTATGTTCTCTGAAAGATGACCCCCTGCTGCTCTTGCAAACAAACGGCACCATTTTCTTCAGTCTTCATCTCTTCCTCAGACGTTCGACTGCTGTTAACAAATATCTAGAATAAATGAAAAGTCTGCCTTTACACATATGTAAAGTCATGTTGTCTCTGCAAATGAGGAAGCGGCAGTCCAGTTGTTTTCTGAAAGAATCTGTGCAACGTGCTGCTGCTGCTGAACTTTGACCTCATCTACACCAATTGTTCTGAAAACCAGGCACATCTCCAACAGCTGCAGCGCCCCACCAGTGTCTGCACTGAATCTGTCCCACCATAGTGCTCCTGTAAACTCTAAACTCTTGGATATAATGAGGAAGAAATGCCTTTGCTCTAAACAGAACTCAGCCTTATGGTACATGCTCATTGGGTCATTTTGGATGTGAGAGGTTGCACTGCTTCCATGCATTGTCACTTGTTCACTAGGTGGTGACAATCGATGGTTGACAGGTCCTCTCCCACGCAGACACCTGACTGGCGTTTCATTGGCTATCTGCTCACAGATTTCACACTGAAACCAATATTGTCCCTTTTTTTTGCAAAGTTTTTCTTCATATACAAAAATAGTTCACCATAATGTGTTTCTGAAACATTTGTGAGATCCAGGCAGGAACAACCATCAGACCATCTTAAATTGTTTTCAATCTGGACCAACAATACTTAGTTTAAGAGTATTCAGGAGTTTCCAGAGGGAGAAGTCATCACACAAGAATACCCTGAGTTACATAAAGTAGACTACACTTAGCTGACTTTATGTAAATAAAGAGCTACCAACTTAACATCCCCGAAACACAATGCAAAGCTACCAGAACGGATTATATGGCTGGTTAAGCTGCAGACAATGAATGGGGAGCAAAGAAAAGACAGCGGACATATACCATTAAGTTGCAAAAAACAAAACAACACAAAACAAAACAAAAAAAACCAAAACAGTATCAAATCTCAGAGCTCAAATTGGCAGAGTGCAAATTATTATTTAACTTTTTTTTCTTTTCCTTTTTTAATTTGTTGCAATTAAGCAGCAACCGCCAACACTGAAAAATAAAAATGAAGCCAATGCTGCAGTGCCAAAAACTGCAGTTCCTCAAGTGGTTACTTGAGCCTGACTCCAAAAATGAGTAAATCCCCAGAGACTCCCTAGTTAAAAGGCCCAATCTCACAGCAGAAATAAACAGCCTCATACAAAAAATGGCTTTGATTTCTATGAATAGTTTCCTCCTTCATTTCAGCTGTAGTGGGGTGAATTTTTTTTATAACTCATCTTTTTGGCTGTGTTTGTGTTGTTGGTGCCTTTTGGAGTATTTTTAATGGAATTATCAGACAAATAACATGGCTTTCTCTGTGTTACAGACCACCCAAGACGTTTGTGCTTCAGCTTTGGTGAGTGAAATTCTAGGATTTTATTTGGATATTACTTAGCACTAAATAGCAGTTATCTGCGTCTGTGTGACACATTCGAACAGTCTATGGATGCACTTTGCTTACCAAACTTGGTGGTTCATAACTTAGCATTCCAATCTCTTGTCCAATTATAGTCAACTTTGGCTCCAAAAACCAACATCGTGGTGACCAAAAAATAAATGCTGAGGCTTCAAAATCAATGGATGACGTCATGATAGCTACATCCATCTAATTTTTTACTATCCAGCACAGTAGTTGATACTCATCTAAGAATATGGGTAGAAAAGTATTTTGCAGCTGCATGTGTTCAGACAACATTTAGCATCTGAGAACTTTCCTCCTTTGTTAAATGAAAAAGAGGATTTTTGAAGAAAAATGATCAGGGTCAGTATTGAAATTAGAGGTTCTATTTACACAGTCTTCATTTTTTAAAGGAATTAATTTAGATCAAATCTCTTTTAGAGACCCGACCAAAGCAGCAGCCATACAGTAATGTTGATATATTTCAAATGATTCTAGCTCTAATTGTCAGTGTATGATGTAGTGTGCCAAATATCTGTACTATAATCTTATCCCAAGTCTCCAACTATCAGTTCCCTCCACGTACAGATCAGCAGGTCCCCGCAGTCAACCAAGTGGAACAGATTATCTGCTCCTTGTTTACACAAGCCCCACATGCTCATCGCACCATCCCCCTTCAACATCAGGCTGAGAAGAAGCGACGAATGGGTTAAAACAAAAAGAAAGAAAAACTGACCCTGGTAATTTTGAAAGTTCTGCGCGACTCTTAGGAGGAACAAAGGTGGACAACGGATCAGAAGTGATGCGTCACGCACCGCTTATCTGAAGTCTAAAAGGCTTATGGACCTGTTTTTGATCTCGACGGTTTGAGTGCAGGTGTGCTTGGTGTTTCTCTTTGTTTCATGATTCATGAGTACTTGAAACCTCTTGAAAAAACAGGCGTGCGATTTCAAAAGCTTACTAAATATAAATTATTCTCTCTTCAGTGCTGAAAACCTTGTTCAGTTAACTTTCCATCAACTGAAAGTGCTATTCATACATGACAGACACTTATACTAGAAACTGGTTAATAAAGATTAACAGTGACGCTGATCATGCACCCTGTATTACTCTGACCATGCTAGTAGGTGATTACAACAGATGTAGGGCAAGCCTAGATGCTTTTTATCACGTTGTCTTTGTGTGAGACGTTCTTTTGTTTTGCCTTTGGGTGTTAAGTGTGAGCACAGATTAATTATTAACTGTTGGAGGAAACTGCGTTTTATAACTGAGGTTTAAGTGAGTAACTGTCACACTTCATGTGATTATTTTGAATTTGTCTGCCTTTTATCAAGATACGAAATGTAAAACACTGCAGAGGAAATACACTGATTGGACTGTTTGTCAGCCAAATTGTAATTTTCAGATTCCTTTCATCACCTTAATGTCAGGCTGATAATTTGTCTGAAAGTTTCCCTCGTTGAGATGACTGGGAGCAGTTGGAGAGTGTGTCATTTTCACCACACGGAGGAAATTTATGGTTTCCAGAATCTTCCAAGTCTAAAGGTGACACCGTTACATTTTTAAGCCACATTTTTTTTTCTTAGAGAGCTTTTGCAAACCAGTAGAAGAATCTGGGTCTCAAAAGTGAGGAAAGAAATGGGTACAGCGTGCTCCCCTGTGATGACGGTGAGTGACAACACAATAAAAACAGTGCACACCTGCACACTGGTGTTTAGTGGGAAACTGCTCTCTGGGGAATGCAGCCAGGAGGAAGTCCACAAATTGACCTTGAACCTTTGCCAGCATGTGGTGCAGACCAATCACCTCACAAAGCCTTTGTGGAGAACCAATCAAAGTTAGTTCAGCAGCAGAAGTTATTTAGATTTGAAAGACTGGACACACAGAGTGAGAGCAGGGGATTGTGGGAACCGATTAACCTGCTGTATTGACTTGTCTGGGAAAGCCTCACAATGTCTCACACACACCAAAACAAACACACAAAGGCAATCATACATGATTAAACTGACAGAAATACACACACACACACACACACACACACACACACACACACACGTCAGTGTGAACTCTATGCCAATACACAACTGTGCACACACTAACATCAATATACAAACATTCTAATGCAAAACACATGACATAAACTTGCAAAGTCGTGCATTAACTCACATATGCACACAAGTAAATCGTACAAACCACAGATGCACAAACACACTGGCTCCATGCATACAAACACACTCTTACACTGACAAATCCAAACACACAGCAGCAAACATACACGGATTTATGACCACACAAACACAAGATCAGCTAAACTTACTAAGAATATGAATACAACTGAAAGGCAGCACACACGCTTGCTGATAATGATAGTGCTAAACCTGAATTAGGAGTGATAGGGAGTTAAACACTTAGTTGTAGAACTGAACTTCAGGCTGCCTTGTCTTATACAAGTCTGAGACAGTGCAGTCACAGGTTAAATGTTATTAAGTGTGTCACCAAATAAAGAAAAGATGTTCCACTTTTTAATGATGTCTTTACTCCCAGCAGTATCCAAAAACTAGACAAAGTACCATAGACTGTATCTAAAAGATGAATGCAACTTTTGGGTGAAGCCAGTGTGGAAATGCCTTAACTGGGCCAGCAGGGGGCAACATTTTGGGTTGCAAAAGGACATCTGATTGTATAGACGTCTATGGAAAAATGACCCTACTGCTCACTTGATTTATGACCTCAGTAAAAAGTTTTATAATGACTTTGTGGTCTCAGTCGCTAGTCTTACATCTTATTGAATAAAATGTGAAGTTCATTTTGTAAAACAATCTATACCATATCAAATATAAATGTTAAAAAAAAATACACATTATATTGTGCCAGGCTGCAAACATGTAAATTTCTGCATTCAAAGAATTTCAGGGTTCTGTGTGGATTGAATCGCTCGACACTTATTGGCATCACTTTCCAGCCTTGAAGGTTGCTGCCTGATCCAAAAGTCAAAATATTTCTGCCATCATCACTGGAGCCTTTAGAATGGCTAAAAATAACTTTACATTACAGTTACTTTACATGTTCAGTATTTTAAAAGCTTTAGTTTGTTTTGTGAAACCAATCTTCCTTTTATATGTAACCTGCTTTGATGTTCTTCCATCTTTCTTTAAGAGCAGTCTTATCTCAGCTTATCGTTTAGAAGCAAACTCTTATGTAACCCACTGAGGAAGGAAGTTTACATTATGAGTTACAAAACTACTTTTCAGCCTGACATACATTTTTTTTTTTTTTGTCTTTTTTTCAAGGAAAATAGTTTTGCTGGAGTCGTAGGATGCGAATTGCCCTGGGAAAACGTAACTGCGATCAAATTTATCTTCTTTGAAGCCCCTGTGTGGACCAAATCTTGGATCTGCTTCAGTAAATGACGTCCCAGGCGGTAGCTCGATCAGCAGTGACACTTCATCTGTCATAATAACTGCTGCCTTTACTTGAGCTCCTTCTTATTGAATTTCCAGGCCTTAATGCACCTTAATTAGATGTTACATACCACTTAACCACCCGGCTCAGTGAGCACTGCCACGTATTACTGTGCCCTACGCTGAGAGTGTCTGCTGAAGCCTGGGAGTCATGATACATGACATGTAATTTCTTCAGAGAGTAGAGAAGTTTTATCCAACTGTAATGTGAATAAATTGCAGTGAGGGTTTTTTGGAAGGTGGGCATGGATAAATATATATGTTATAGGATAAAGTCTAAAACTGTAGCACGAGCAAAAAGTTTAGCGGCCCTTTACAATTATCTATTAGAATTTATTGTCAGTGGTTTGGAGAGCCAGATAGGTGACGTTTATCACAAAAGATTTTTGTTTTTTGTTGTCGGAGACACGTGAAGCTGCTGATATTGGCTGTTAAATATAAGTGAACCCAACTCATCCAAGTTCCCATTAAAAACATCAAAATGTATACAGGATGTTAGCCTGAGGAAAAAAAATGTACCCTTCACAGTGACAGAAAAAAGAATTTAACGCAGTAGAAGCCATTATCCTCCTATCCTGTCCTGTTGGTCTGTCTTGATGTGGCAGCAGAACAACAGCACAGCCCAATTGCACACACTCAGCTTGTAAGACAGACACTGAAAAGTCAAATTCCAGCTTTCCATGGCTGTTCGCTAGAACAGGACTAAATGGAACCATGTGTGTGGCTCTGCAGACACATCTGGCTCATTCTGAATATTCTGAAAATTTTTTTCCCATAATCCAGTTAAAGGTGGTTTTTTTTCTTCATCTTTATTCAGACATGCTGTAGATCTATTTTGGATCATCTCTGATGCAGAAATTTCCTCTCAGTAAAATCAGTTCAATGTCAAGACCCCTCAAGGCCTCTGTCGACATTTCTGAGGCTTTTAGTGTGTACAAGGACAAACAGAGTAACCCATGCATTGTGGAAGAAAGCTGCAGAGGCTTCTTTGGGACAACTAATGATGATGGTAAGGATGATGGATAAAGGAGCACTGTGATTATCACACTCAGAAACACACCAACAAACACAGAAGTACAAAACGTTTGCACACACATGCTCTGCTTGTATGCGATCTGTGACCAATTACACAGACATGTAGAGCAGCAGCCATAAAACACACACGGCCCAGCTCACTGCAGCCAATTGGATGCTGCGAGGAGTTGCTGACTTGACTGAGTTTAAATAATGTTTTTGATTAGTTTTTCATGGGCTGCAGTAATTGGAGCGCTGGCTTTGTTCTGAGTCTGATGATCTCTGGACAAAGCCGTTTTCATGAGGTGTTTATAGAACTACTGCACACAGTATTCCTGTTTACAGTACACTGAGAAATGACTGGAGATATTTTGGTCACTCATATTCCCCTCCAGCAGCCAATTTCAAACTCGATCTCTTTGTATTATTGTTTTCATGCCGTTTTCACTATTTAAATGAACCCGTCTGATTTAAACAGAAAACCATAAAAACTCAAACATGAAATTTATAAATTGATGGAGGTGCAGCCATTGTATACAGAACATTCCTGGCTGTCTCTAAAGAACTATTGTTTGACTGTGTCTTATTAATTGCTGCTATGTTTGGATCACTCTGTGGAAGTCCCATTCTGACCACTTCCACATGCCTATGCAATTTCACCATGGATGCCAAGCTTGCACAGAGAGCAAACATCAACTTCTGTGTCAAAATGAGCCAACTCATCATTCCTGGATCATTCCTGGAGATGAGAGCTGGGTCTGCAGCTACAAGTCTAAGACCAATCTGCAGTTTTCAGTGTAAAAGTCCACACAATCAAAGGCAGATGGCTCTGCCTGCTCATCTTTTTTCTATTTCCCAACATTTACCAGGTTGTTCATCCCCCATGGTCAGAATGGCAAAACAAAGTTCAACTATGATGTCCTGAGGCATCTGAGGGAGAATATACTGCCTACAAACACCAACACAATCGTCGCTCACAACCTGGACTACTCGCCAGAGTTGGCTTCCTAGACCTTCGTCTTCCACAAAATTAATTTCAAGCTGCAGGGTCGCCATTTCTCAGGTTTTGTAAGTGGTCAGAGTGACACTTGCACAGATCGATCTAAAAATAGCAGCAGCCCTGATAGTGGTGCCAAAGTCCATAAGGAGATAAACTTGAAGTGGAGATTGGCAAATTTAAATTTGTTTGTTTGTTTTTTTAAGGTCAGAGTTAAGGCACTCTGAACGTGTACAGCATATCCATATTTGAATTAGAAATTTGCACTTTTCTCAGTTGCCAATATCACTCACTGCACAAGCTCAAATCAGCTCCTCAGCCTCTCCTTAAGTGTAATGGGTTTAATGAAGCTGTGTTTACTACAAAATAAGGATCATTTGTGTTTTTGTTAGAGGGGACCATTTCTGCCCATGCAGTCCTTGTTGCTCCTCAGGTTCTGAGGACTTCTGAGACCAGAACCTAGACTGGTAACTGCTGAAAGAGTTTGTTTAAACTATATTTTCTCAGCTGCTGAGTGTCATCAATCAATCAAGAAAAGCGAGCCTCAATAGGAGGAAGTGGGACATTAAAATAATATATTACAGTGAAACCTAATGGCTCATTCAAAACACAGAAAATATTTAACAAATAGCTTCAGTTACTGCTTTTCACTGCTGGTTCCCTCCAAACAGTCTCAGTTTCAACGGTCAATGAAGGACAGATATCAGACCTGTCATATGAAAAGATTATATGAACCCTAATGAAGCTGACAGATTTACTGAACTGCTGGAGACAAAGAATGATAGCTGGTATGTTTCAGTGGATAAAACAAAAAAAACAACACTGTGAACCGACTGCAGTTTAAGCCGCCTGCTAGAGGCTCCAAAGTACCCTTTTATCTTGATGAAGAAATTACATAAATGACTCAATGAATCTGATAAATATCAGTGAACTCTGCATACACAGTTGAGGAAAAGTAAGCATAAATATCAAAATGAACCAAAGGAAATCTGTTTTATAACATTCATTCAGGACGTCCAGCTTTCACTGACCACAGGATCAACATTTAACAAGCTCCCCTCTGCTTGCTTTTCGCTCCTGCGCCTTATTTTATGGTTTATGACGTCACCATTAGCTCAAAGGCTTTGTGGTTGGAATATACTTAGAGTCCAGACTCAACTTAGAGATGGTAAACATTTAGAGAGCACATGAGTGGGTTTCTTCATTTTTTTTCCCTTCAGGCGAGTGGGAGTGGAAGTTCAGCCAGGACCGGTTTACTCAGAGGGAATCTTCTCAGCCAGAACCTAACTGGTTTTTAAAGACATACGGAATCAGATTATTGCCAGGGATGGCTCAAATTTACCCCCTTTTTACACTTTGATACCTGCTGCAACCATCCAGTCAAGCTGCCTTCTGTCAACTCTGATGCAGCTCATAAATTTAATGTGACCCATTTATGCTTTTCAAATTAAAAAATCTTCCCTCTAAAAGAAATCCAGCCAGCGATTCACATTACACAGAAACATATTTAAGAAAGCTAGCATTAGCTGATAACTCCCCAGCTGTAACCTCTGGTCCAAACATGGTAACATCCAAAAAAAATAAAAAATAAAAAAATCAAGATGGCAACGGCCAAACTTGAGGTCCACAAACACAAACAGGTGATGTCATGTTGTTATCTTAGCTTTGTACAATTTTAATCTTCATCTATTTCTATAAAGGATTGGTTTGTATACCAGAAACATAGTAATATTTTTCAGATATCAGGAAATGCTGTATATATGCACATAATATGGTGTATTTTGTTATATTCTCCTGATGAACCCACAAGAAAATCAAATCAAAGCTGCAGAACAGCAAAGAAATCTGGAAGCAAAGATGGAAAATGAAAAAAGCTTTGATACAAATGTGATGGTTCAAACTTTTAACTAGACTTCTCTTAACTATATGAGACTCACTAAGCTTTTAAAAATTGAAAACACAAGCTGAAAACCCAGGGAATGCTACATAACACCTGGTAGACTTGAATTATTAACAAAGCAGTTGTCAGAGGTCCCGTCATGCAGCACACTCTGGTGTCAGGGAGTGGGCGTGAGCAGAGGTGTTGACTGGAAGCTCCACAGGAAGCAGCTGCTCATCAGCAGATCATCTTCCTGCTGGCAGTGATCAGGTTTTCAAAAACAATTTGCACAAAGGGACAAGAGAAAAAGGTCTCACCATGCTAATTAAAGTGATACTCACTAAAGGCAGCAGCACATTTCAAGAGACAGTTAATTAATTAAAAGGTCAGTTCATCCAAATTACAAAACCGCATACTTTCTGGAAGCCTTTAAGCCTTAAACAAATGCATGAATAACACTTTCACACACTAAATTCTCAAAACTTCAGAGACATGTAGGTTTGGGACATGAAGCTCTCTATATCCTCCTTCAGCTGCTTGGTGGATAATTAAAAGGCATGTCGCTGTGGATCTGGAGAGCAGCTGTAGGGTGGATGCATGTGAGTTTGCAGCTGACTCGGGAGAGACTTGGAACCTCTTTTGGTTGGACGACAATCAAACCGCCAGGGGGAAAACACAAGTACACTGTTTCACGACTTGAGAACAAGAAACAGCATTGGGCCGGGCACTGGAAATAGGACAGAAGGCAGAGCCACTGAGAGGTGTTGTCACTGTCTCGGCAAACACACACATCCATGGATTTGATGCTAATTTGTTTCCATGTTAAATATGTTTCGGCCTGTTTGTTCTTGTTAGTGACTCAGTGCACTGAAGACCCGTAGCTTTTCCAACTGCTGCCCAGACCACTACTCTTCAACTATACTTACTGTCAATATTTGTAACACAACCCAAAAAATGTGACAACTAAATTTGGTTTGGAGTTGATTCTAGGCCTCCTCACTCGATACGCAGTATTCACAGTGATCAAACTATAATCCATCTTTTTTTTTTAAACCTCTTATCCACCTAGGGTTGCAAGTGGGCTCAGTCTATCCCACCTCCTATGGGCAGAGACATGGGGAACACCAAACCAAAGGAAGGCAGCACAGGCACCAAGTCAGCTGTACAACCTTGTCTGACATGCCTACTTTTGACTGAAATCATTCACGTCAAGCTCTCACCAATAAAATGAACCAAGTTGTGTAATCTTAAGACACCGTGCATTTGTATGACATTGGATGGAGGGGTGCCAAAACATTAAAAATACAATTCTCTGTTAATACTTATTAAGAAGGATGTCCAAAGACTACACAGTATCCTTCTAACCTTTAACAGGAGCCAACCTTACCCACCTGAAATAAAGACCGCAGTGCTGTAGGTCAGACCCCTGGCTGAAGTTAATCTGTAGTTAGAACAACACTTATCTGGATTGTCTTGAGTATGTTATTGCTTAACAAGTGAGTGCAGTAAAGCTTAATTTATAGTTCTGTGTTAAATCGCCTACACTGTAGCTTGACATACATCTTTGCCAGAAGGGTAACTATATGTTACAATGATGCAGACTGCAACAACTGTCGTTGGTCTGCTTAACGTGCCAGTTGCTTTGCACATGG
>VUQI01006134.1:25137-35980 GCA_015106735.1 Paratilapia polleni
AAGGTGCTGTATAGATAAAACCTTACACTGCTGTGTTATTTCTAAAGTAATTGTGTTAATTGTGTTAGTGTTTCTCATTACTATATGACTAAGAGATGGACAAATGAAATAAAGTTGACCAGACAAAACATGAAGTATACTGGTTTAACAAGAGAATGCACAGGGACTGAGGCATAGAAAGGGAAACAGAAACACTGGGAGACTACTACTGCTGCTACTACTACTACTACTACTACTATTATTACTATTACTACTGTTAGTCATGAACCAAACGCAACACAACTCAAAGACAGGTCAGTAGAAAAATAAACACAGAAACCAAAGTGTCAATGACCCCAAAACGGAGACTCACATTATACTGTAGTAGAATAATAGAGAAATCAAAACAGGAATCCAGTATTCAGCAAACAAAAAAAAACTGCAAATACTAGAAGAACAATGAACGCCACATATAAAACAAGACTGAGATTAACTAAAGCTGTGTACACACTGGAAGCGACGTGGCAACAAGAGACCATAGAAAGTGAATGACGTTCCATGACTTCAAGCAACTACGGGCCACAGGAAACGGACAGGACCCGAGATAAATTTTTCTCAACTTCCAGGCAAGCCACTGAAGTGATTACCAATGAGAGTGAAGAATACTGTTGATTAACATATGACCTGGTAATAAATACATTAGGATCACCTAGGCAACTGGAGTCTGGAATGTCCACAAGCTACTGGCCGACGAGTGAATCGCTTCCAGTGTGTACGCAGCTTAAGGATCCAAAACCAAAACAAATCATAAAACCCAAGGATCAAATCCAGGGACTGTGACACCATTCCCACTGAAAAATTGTGGCTTTGTCCTCGTGCCATTTTTGCTCCCTGCATTCAGTTGTAAAAAGATTTGGGGAGCAGTTCCCAGTCACTTCTCGTCCTGCATTTGTAAACACAGGAAGAAACTGCCTCCAGAATCCTCACCACCATTTGCCAAAACTGGCCACAGGAGTTCATTCCAGCAATGAAATGACGGATCATGCTGGCAACTCGGTGAAAAAGAAGATGAGCCACCATCTCCCCTCTTATTGTTTGAACTTCGTTGTAGGATTGACATTGGGGATACCACAGCCAGCAATCCAATCCCAAGGCTTGTTTTAACTGCTGCCAGGTCTTCTGAGGTCTTCTGGCCACGCATCATCATGTACAGATCTTTGTTGATGTAGTGAGGGTCTGGTCCATTATGCATTATTGACCATGCAGTAAGCTCTCCAGCATTATTTGCTGTTTGGGGGGGGGGAATCCCTCCTTGGGCCACCATAGTCTTCAGTCATTTCTCCAATGAATTTGATGTTTGGCAGTTTGTGCCACTCAAAGTAAGACTTTGACAGTGCCATGCAGGCACTCTGTAGGATGTGCCTGTGGCAAGCTATGACGATAAAGGAATTCCTCTCTCTGAAAGTCTTTCAGGACTGTGGGAGGATGACCTCATCAAAATCTGATCCATCAGATTCCATGTAGAAGTCTTTTCTGATCATCTCTGGCTCCTGGATTTCACGTGTGCCATGGCCGGTTCAAGCTGTCTGGGTTTCTGTAGGAACATGTCAGCACACCACTTGACCATCAGTGGAAGCCTCTGTGGCTTTAGTAATCTTTTGAAGCAGATAAAGATTTGAGCAACCCGAAGCCCTTTTGCTTCAGATATCTCTTGGTGACTCCTCTTCCAGTGGCCGATTGACACAGAGTGCTTGTTGAAATTCTTCAGGATAAGGTTCAAGGGCACGACCGACCAATAAGCAGGAGTGGTGTCCCTACGTGATCTGCAGTGGATTAGTGTTGAACTCTTTAACCGACACCTTAAATGTAACATGGTGCAGTCTTGTTGTTTCACGGCTCTGTCTATAGAGTGCTCCACCAGCCTCCTCTTGGTGTAACACTTGGTGAAACATCCTTCAGCAGAGGTCTACCCATAGCAAATTTTCCTTCAGATGAGGAGCAGCCAGGCCCACCTTCGAGCTGCAAGTTTCCTCCTCTTCATCCTTCTCCAAAACCTCTCATACCTACTGAGATGTTAGAACCGGGTCTCCTGCAGTGTGATAATTCTCTATGTATGGATTTGTCTACACAGTAAATGAACCATGACATTTGTTATATATGGAAATTTGTCCAACAGCATTCACTTAAGTTGTGTTGAATAGAGGTATAAGATTAATGGGCACAAGGTTTGTGCAGCAATGTCAATAATGTGCCTCCTGCACATACAGTGCGTATGCATGAATCTGTGTGTAAACCGTGTGTATGAACAGTGCACGCACAAACAGGTGATTCGTGAATATTTCCTTACCTGAATTTAATACTGTACAAACTAGGGCTGTGTCATATCATATCCTCCACGATAATACTGGTATCAGTTTTTACGTGATATAAAAATAGTATATCGTGATATCGTTGCTATGGCAGCGCCATGTGTTTACATTCCCTAGGGCGTGCAACAATGAGACAAGCCCAGGCGTGTCTAAATGCGACGGCCGTGTGTCAGCCTGCAATGACAATTTAGTAAAAAGGGAGGTACTTCAACAACCTCCAACAAAGTACAATACTTTGCAAAATATGCAAGAAAACTGTTCCCGCTTAAGGTGAAAACAGCAAACTTGTTTCGCCAATTGAGGCAAAAACACGCCATCGAGTACAATCAGGCTACGAAAGAGAAGCCACCAGCAGCTGGTGATGTGCAACCCAAATGTAAAGAAATGAACCCACCGAGCACCGCTGGAGCACTCGCTAACTGCATCCCATGTGACAGGAAGAGCAAACGGTGGATGGAAATACTGTAACTGATGCAGTTACATGGTGGAAAAGTGGGGCTTTAAGCAGCTGATGAAAAAGCTCAACCTAAGATACAACATCCCAGGTAGAAAATATTTTTCAGTTTTATTACGTGACAGTGTTGTGCCGGTCCTGCAGAGTTATAAGGTTAAGTTATTTTAGTTATCGTTAAACTAAAATGTTAAGACAGTTATGTTATACCTACATTTTCCAGGGAAAACCCTACCTAGGCTACTTTTGTACTTACATCTGACTTATGCTGTGTCACTACTATTGCACTATAATGCTGCTGCTGCTGCTGGCACCTTGTTTCAAAAGAGTCACACTTCAAATTAGGAAGTGTGTCATCAGTGACAGCAGCTCATTGGACAAGAAGGATGAAAAATGCCCTTCATTGACTTACACTTATAAATACTGTGAGCTGTGAGCCTCAATAAAACGTTGGTCAGTATTTTTTTCCCTATATCATCAGAAATATCGTTATTGCAAATTTTATTGAAATATTGTGATAGAATTTTGAGGCTATATCACCCACCCTGGCTACAAACAAATGATGAAGACCTGGTCTTAGAAAATTTAAACGCACTTGACGGAATACTATTACTATCACTACCACGACTACTACTACTACTAATAATAATAATGATTAATATTATTTCTTTTAGGTCATTATTTATAGTATTCCAAAACACCATAACCAAAAATACTCAGAATTAGAAATAAATACATAACAAAAAGATATAAAATTACATGTAAGAAACCCAGAATCCTAACTGAAAAGGTGCAGGCTTTAACCTTTCTTAAACCATATACTAGTTAGCATTATCTTCTCTCTTGGTTCATTAAAAATGACTTCCATCCTATCCCACGGATGCTGGAGGATATGGATGTTTTTCAGTAACTGCCGTGAGTTTCTCATTTTGGGCTGACAGATCAGCTCCTTGTCCTTTTTTTCTTCATGGTCTGTTAGTCTTTTTTGTTAATGTGAAAACACAAAAAAAAATCACACTGATGTGAAAACTTTTCTGACTGGACCCACAGTGAGTGTCTCTGTGGAATAACTCAGGAATTTTTTAACTAATGCAACTCCCGTGGGAACACTTTGGAAAGATTTGGCCTCTCCTGTCGTCCTCTTTGATTCAGTTGGACTTTTTCCTGCTTTTTTGTTTTCTCCACCTCCAGGTAAACGTCTTTTCTTATAAAGAGAAATGGGGTTGTGGCTGCTACGGTGCAGCAGACTGCATATAGCGAGCACGAGCCTGTTGATTGATTATGATTGGCTAACACACGCACGGCAATAAGAACAAAACTGTCCAGTGCGCATGTTGCATAAATCCAACAGTAATTGTGCATTTCTTTTCTGTGCAGGGTAAGGACATTTCTGCTCACATATTCGTGAATGAGGCCCACTGACTTTATTAACCTAACATAGGTCTAAGTATGTCAGTAAGTCACCCATTTATTTATATTATTTATGGTCTTTATCTTGTTGGGTGTTAAGTCCTTTTGGTGGAATATGTGACATTATTACTTTGTCAGGTTTTTAAAACGATGTCTTTATCATTCAGACCTGAATGACTTTTAAAGTCCTTGAAGCTTTTTTCCAGCTCAGGCTGTGCGATAACAAAGCAAAGATATGCCAACTTAAAAGGTGCAGAGTGTCCAAAATGGTACCTGGATGTAGCAGCTGATGGTTTTAACCCCTTATAGCTGATCGTAGTGGATAACAACCAGTGCGTATCTGGGACACCTCAAGAAATATCAGATTTTTTTCTTTTAACTTCTCCAAACCTGATGTTCACCAGTACTGAACACTTTTCAGCACACAACATGGTGAATGGAAGCTGTCCAAACAGTAGACCAGTGACATTACAGTTGTATTTTTTGGGCTACCTAAAGATTCTGGTAGCAGCTAGCAAACGTGTTGCAAGAGGTTCAAAGTGTACAAGTACACAGCCTTGAAGAAGACACTGGCTAGTTTTTAAATCAGGTATAGTTTTTCATTTTTATGGGTAGGATTGCATCTTTTGATTGCAGTGGTTAGTAACTACCAAAAGTGGTCAGAGGAAGGACAACTGGTGAATGTCAGTGCTCACAGGGAGTGGCCTTTTTCAGCAGGATGGAGGGCCCTTCATACAGGTAACACTGTTTAGGAATAGTTTGACTGTTGTGTCTGATTGATGTACTGTTCTAATAACTCCGTCCATCCATCCATCTTCTAGCACATGTGCATGTCTGGATCAGAGGAGAGCAGCAGCCTAGGCAGTGACACCCACACCTTTCATCATGCTTACCTGTCAGCTTTTCCCAGCTTTTCCCAGGTGACACAGAGGCTTTCCCAAGCCGGCTGAGAGGCGTAATCTTATTAGCTTGTCCAGGGTCTTCCTCCATTTCGACATGCCTGACACACCTCACCAAAGAGGCATCCTGCTCAGTTACCTAAACCAACCCAACTGGCTCCTTTCAATGTGGAGGAGCAGCAGCTCTAATCTGAGCTGAGCTCCTGTTAAATGACTGAACTCCAAGGATGAGTCCAGACAACCTTGGGAGGCCACTCATTTCTGCCACTTGTATCTGTGATCATCTTCTTTTATTCTCTACCTGCAGCTCAGCCAAAGGTGAGGTTACATAGATCAACGAGTAACTTGACAGCTCTCTTTGAGATACTTGAAATCTCCCTAACCCAGAGTGGGCAATCCACCATGTTCCAGCTGAGAACCGTGGCCTCAGATTTGGATGTGCTAATTGTTATCCCAGTCACTTTACACTCCCTGCAGACCACCCCAATGCAAGTCAGAGGACACCTCTAAGCGAAGCAAACTAAGCTAATAATTCAAAATTTCAGAACATCACAGAGGGCCCTTTGTATGTTGAGTCTCCTCGTTCTGCTGTCCCCTCACTGCCACATCTCTGCTTCCAGCTAACATTATTATGTAGATGCAGTCCAACATGGACAAAATAACCAGCAGCTTGAAATCCCAGAATAAATGCCAAATGCCCCGGGTAGTTTGGAGGACACATTAAGGACTGTCAAACCTCATTCTTTATAAGCCACATGTCATTAATGGTTATTTTTTACATGCTTCCTGTTTGGTGATTGATCACCACGTCATGTCAGTGAGAGGCTGTTCAATCATCATATGCTGCCCTGACAGAGAAGCAGCACTTTATTTATAATGAGCAGCTCTTAGAGCATTGAATATTTATCTGATTTATTTGTGCTGCTGAAGTTTGAATGTCAAAAACTCCAGAGAGACATGGTCACTGAGGAGTCCACGCTGACGCCTCCCGCTCGGAGAAGAAGCACAGCGATAATCTGTTCATCGGAGAGCTGGAGGCCCGAGACTGCACACCATTTACCCACAAATGAATTTGTCAGGACTGAGTGATTTTATTGATTCTCGGCCTGATGAAGAGGAGCTTTATTGAATGTGAATGTGAGTCGGGGACAAGTAGCGGGAGAGTGAAGAAGAGGAGGAGGGCGGTGCTGTCAGAGAAAGAGACATTAGTGGCTCTGACAGCTCGGCGAGAGAGGGAGATGTGCAGAAAGAGACGGAGGAAAAGAGACACGAGCGGAGCTGACAGCCCACAATCAGTTTCAGTGTGAAGCAGAGAGCATGCTGGGAGCCACAGTGACGCGCAGACAGTACTCTGTCAACACGAACAAAACACAAGTCTGTCAGCTCGCACAACACACTAATTTGTCTGTCACAGCAAATACATCAGCTTAATTACAAAGTTTACTGACAGCAAGTCAACAGGTGCAATACTTCCACTGTCACGTCTGTTAATAAAATTAAAACACCACACTTTATTTCACTAAACAGCTCATGGAGGAAGACGCAGCTTCGATAAATAGTGACCCCTCCTCACCTCAGCTGAAAAGCTGTTGGAGTGTTTACACCACGAAGACGTTACAGAGCTCCTCCAGAGCTGCAGGAATCTTTGAACAGCAGGACTAACCTTCAAAGACTAAACACACTGTGACATATAAAACTCAGAGCAGTGACTGCCAAACTCAGGATACAAACACTCCGCTTCAACATAATCACTCACATTAGATCCGTTTTTCACAGTATACGTTCTGAACTAACAGATTAAGGTTTGTTTATATTTAGGCAAGAAAGGTACTCCAGTTAAAGGATAAGTGGAGGCTTAGGATGCTCTATAATACAGCCCAGGACTACACTTACTGCAACATATCAGAGCAGTGAGCCCTGAACTCAGCAACCAAATTCCTATATGATCGATTATTAGCCGGAGGTGGGGAGGCAGTGTACACTGAGGAGTGCCCAGGGTTAATGCTGCGTTCAAAAGCACTACTTTTCAGTTTTATTTTTTTCCCCATTTCTTTTTGGGGAAGTTTTTTCTTTTTTTTGGAAGTTGTCTTATTGTTGTACCCTTTTTTGTTACAAACCTTTTTTCAGTTTGAAATGATTATGCATCTTGGGAGTTTTGTTATTGTTCACCTTTTATATTTTAACATTTTTGAAGTTTTATCATTGACCCGTGTTGAAGAGTGTGTGTTTGTGTTGTACTTGACCATCTTCAGCGCCGATGAATCCTGATGATTTAATGCTTACTGAGAGCTGTCAGGACTCGCTGGTTGTCCTGTGGCAGCCGAGGCTTAAGCCCTGGACAAAGATCCAGTCGTCGTGCATCACTTTGCAGCTTACGATTGGTCGCTAGTGGATGTTCCAGGCTGTGGTTGCATAACCCTCTAAGTCGATAAGCTGAACAGCAGAAACACATGAATGTGTGCTGATAGCTTAGGGGAAAGCATGGGTGCAGTTTTAGAGTGCAAGAGGTGCTGAGTTCAGTTCCCACCTTAGATGCTGTACTTTTGGACACAACAGCAGGTGCTCAGTATGCGCTTAATGGCTTACAAGCTACTAACCAACACTCGTGGTGTTTCAGCTTTATTGCAGCAGTGCTTTAGGGTTGATTTCTAAACATGTTGAAATACAACAGACAGCAGTAGCCCTGTGCTTCAGGTGGTAAAGCACCTGTTCAGTTTTAATAAGGCTTCTAGTTCAATTCCATAATGCAACACTATATTCATGTCTTTATTATCGCTAAAGACCTTAGAAGCCAGGACTTGGTGAGAAAAATATGTGAAATTTCTCCTCAGAATCAGCTGATATTTGTTCTTTTTTGCAACAATTTCAATAAATTTCTTTTGCAAAAATTTTACCTTCATACTAAGAATATTTTCCAAGTTACAGGCCCTTGAAGCACGTGGGACTGAGTTGAAATGTTGATTTTTTTTTTTTAAATTGGCCTTTTTTCCAGCATCTGCATTTTTATTTTTGCTGATCACCTTATGAGCCTTATAAGCAATGTTTACTCTCAAACTGCACAACAATATCAAACGAAAAAACTGTCAACAACAATAAAAATGCAACAAAAAAAGGCTACAGCAACAAAATAACTTCCAAAAAAATGAAACGAACGAAAGAAAACTAACAAAAGAAGGACATGAACACAAAAGAACACAGCCACCTCCTCCAGCTCTTCCGGGGGGACACCAAGGCATTCGCAAGCCAGCTGAGCGATGTAATCTCTCTAGCGTGTCCTGGGTCTGCCCCAGGGCCTCCTCCCGGTGGGACATGCCCGGAACACCTTACCTAAGAGGCACGCAGGAGGCATCCTGGTCAGATGCCCAAACCCCCTCAGCTGGCTTCTTTCAATATGGAGGAGTAGCAGCTCTACTCCGAGCCCCTCCTGAATAACTCCTCACCCTATCTCTAAGACTGAGCCCAGCCCACAATGAAGAAACTCATTTCCGCTGCTTGTATTTGCGATCTCAGTCTTTCGGTCACTACCCAAAGCTTGTGGCCATAGGTGAGGGTAGGAACGTAGATCAACCGGTAAATTGACAGCTTCGTTTTCATGCCCAGCTCTCTCTTCACCACAACAGACCAGTACAGTGTCTGCATTACTGCTGATACCACACCAATCTGTCTGTTGATCTCCCACTCCACTCTCCCCTCACTCGTGAACAAGTCCCCGAGATACTTAAACTCCTCCACCAGGGGCAGTAACTCGTTCCCAACCCGGAGTGGGCACTCCACCCTTTTCCGACCAAGGACCATGGCCTTGGACTTTGAGCTGCTAATTCTTATCCCAGCCACTTCACACTCGGTCACAAACCACCCCAGTGCAAGCTGGAGGTCGATGAAGCCAACAAAACCACATCATTTGCAAAAAGCAGAGAGGAAATCTTGAGACCACCAAATCAGACCCCCTCCACCCCTTGGCTGCACCTAGAAATTTTGTCCATAAAAACTATGAACAGAATTGGTGACAAAGGGCAACCCTGGTGAAGTCCAACACCCATTGAGAATGAGTCTGACTTATTGCTGGCAATGTGGACCAAATTCTGGCAATGGCTATAGTGGGACCGGATAGCCTGCAACGACAAGGATACCCCATACTCCTGAAGTACACCCCACAGGATACCCCGAGGGACGTGGTCAAATGCCTTCTCCAAGTCCACAAAACATATGTAGACTGGTTGGGCAAATTCCCACGCACCCTCCAATATCCTTGAAATGATAAAGAGCTTTTCCAGCATTCCACAACCAGGGTGAAAACTGCATTGTTCCCCATGAATCTGATGTTTGACCAAGAGACTATCTCTCCTTTCCAGTACCCTGCCATAGATTTTCCCAGGGAGGCTGAGTAGTGTGATCCCCCTAAAGTTGAACATGGTCTCCAGTCCCCCTTCTTGAAGAGGGGAACCACCACCCCCAGTATGCCAATCCAGAGTCACTGTCCCCGACTTCCAAGCAGCGTAACAGAGGCGTGTCAGCCATGACAGTCCCACAACATCCAGAGCCTTGAGAATCTCAGGGCAAATCTCATACACCCCAGGAGCCCTGCCAGTAAGGAATTGATTAAGTACCTCACTGACCTCACCCCCAGTGATAGGCGAATCATACCCTTCATTCCCAGACTCTGCTTCCACTACAGAAGGCATATCAGTGGGATTAAGGAGATCCTTGAAATATTCCTTCCACCACCCAACTACGTCCTGAGTCGTGGTAAGCAGCTTCCTATCCCCACTATACACAATGTGGATAGGAAGCTGCTTCCCCTCCCGAGTCGCCTGACGGTTTGCCAGAATTGCTTCAAGGCTGACCAAAAACCTTGCTCCATGGCCTCACCAAACTCAGCCCACACCTAGGTTTTTGCCTTGGCTGCTGCCAGAACTGCACACCACTTGGCCTGCCGGTACCTGTCAGCTGCCTCCGGAGTCCCACAAGCTAACCATGCTCGATAGGACTCCTCCTTCAGTCTGACGGCTTCCTTCACCTCTGGTGTCCACCATCTGTTTCAAGGGTTACCACCACAACAAGCACCAACCACCTTGCAGCCACAGCTCCCCCCAGCTGATTCAGCAATTGAGGTGCGACACATGGTCCATTCAGACTCAATGTCCCCAGCCTCCCTTGAAATGCTGTTGAAGCTTTGCTGGAGGTGCGAGTTGAAGATCTCACGGACCGGGGCCTCTGCCAGACACTCCCAGTACACCCTCACTATATGTTTAGGTGCACCAGGCCTGTCAAACATTCTCCCCCACCACCTGATCCAACTCACCACCAGGTGGTGATCAGTTGACAGCTCTGCTCCTCTCTTCACCCGACTGTCCAAGACATAAGGCTGCAGATATGACGATACGATTACAAAATGGATCACCGACCTTCAGCCTAGGGTGTTCTGGTGCCACGTGCACTCATGGACACCTTTATGTCTACTGCTGTCTGTTGCATTTCAACATGTTTAGAACTCAACCTTAAAACACTGCCGCAGCACTGACTGGCAACGGGGCGACGTGGGATTGTTTCTGGGTTCAGGATCAACTCGATGGAGGGAAACACATGAACGTACAACACAAACATACACTTCAAAAAGGGTCAAACAACATGCCTTCCAAAATGAAAAAAATATAAAACTAATAAAAGGGGAACAATAACAAAGCTTTCAACATGTATAACTAGATCAAACTGACAAAAAGTTCACAAATAAAATG
>VUQI01006156.1:0-17195 GCA_015106735.1 Paratilapia polleni
TTTTGTTTGATGATTTTTTTTTTTTTTTTTTTTTTTTTTTTTTTTTTTTTTTTTTTTTGGTTTTACTTTATTTATTTATTTATTTTATCCATATCAAATCTTTTATGATCATGATTCACCTTGTATCTGTTTGGCTTGGTTCAAGGCTTAAAATTCTTTATATAAGGATTTTCTGAAACATCAGTGGAGAAAATAAATGGGAAATTCACTTCCGGAACCAGAGCCCTTAAAAAAGCAGGCGGTCACCATTGCACTCTATGGGGAGTTCATGTTGGAATCTGTGTTATGCTAGGTTGTTTATTGACATTAGTGGACACAAGCTTTAAACTAATGTTAGCTGGTGTTCATCACTGGTATTGTAGGGGAGTGGAAGAGAGCCAGCCAGTGAGTGATCACTCTGTCTACATCCATCTTTTGCATATAGTCTATGACTTTCCTGGAAAATCTTGCTATGTAATGAATAGAAATTAGCTCAAAGGCTATTGGGCAACCAAGAAAGTTGGGGAAGGTCTCACTTCTAAAAGTTAAAATGTAGCTCCACTCACACATTACCAATGAAAAAAAGCATTTAATACATTTAATGAATTTAATACATGCAATCATTGCTTCACATTCTTACACATACTGTAGAACGTTCAAAGATACACTTCCTAAATTAAGAGTTCAATCCATAAAATTGAACTCTTAATTTTAAGAAATTTTACTAAACCTAAATTTATACTCTGTAGGTACAACAGGAAAATCTGTCAGTATTTCCATGTTGAATATGTTCACTCATTTTGGGAATTTTATCAGCTCATGATTTTTTAATACATAAATACATTGCTATTTTTAGCTCCCTTGCTTCCAGCACATCTTACTTTCTTTAAGCATATGTGCCCTTTTCGTTGTAGCTCTGTGGGAGTGAAACCAAAACCTGACTTTTAGTGTTAGCCTTATACATGCTTTTGTTTATTTTCCATCATATGTACTATGTTTTGAAATTAGATGTTCATATTAAAAAAAATTTTAAAGTTTTAATTTTTTATTTTTTTTTTAGCAAAATTGGAATAATATTTTCTGGCTATGTTATCTTTTGTATTTCCTGACACCAGTCTTCTGTATTTTAGTTTGTGCCTTCCATTCTCATATTCAAGATCAGATTCGGGCTCTAACACGTATGGATAGATTTGAGAAACTGTCATTTCCAATCAAAAATGAGAATTTATGTTAGCCTTCTAAACCTCTACGAGGATGAGGCAGTGCCCTTTGGTAAGCTTTTGAATGTAATAGGAAGCTTTACAGAGGTAAGGCTTAAAGAGACCCGACATAATGTTGCCCATTTCAGAGGCTCAACTGAAGGGCTACAGTACAGGCAGTATAAGATAAACAAGGATTTTTCTGAACTATGAATTATACAAAGCCACTATAGCGATGTCCTAGAATATAAATATAGATCATGGAAATGAGCATATCTCTACTTAACCATCCATTATATTACAGCTGCTTTGAAAATATCCCAAGTTAATGTTTTGGGGTAAAAATAAAATTGACCCAAAGATGAAACAACCTTTTTCAAAAACAGCTTAAGCAGTGTAAATAGGTCTGGGGTGGCACTAATTTCTCAGCATTGGTTAATGGCCATAGATCTTAAGATTCATGCAGTTGCAACCTGCCCTTGTGGCTCCTAGCCGTTTTTGTCATGGTGACACGGGAGAGTAGAGTTCTCACTTCTTCTGTGGTGTTAGATATACTTGGATCCATCAAGATAAGAAGCAGACAAAAACATGTTTGTGATTATTTTCAATCCCTCCAGTGCCTCACATCTGGCCTCCCCTTGGACAGCATACATGCCAACAAAACTCAGCAAACCATAACCAGAAGTGCAAAAAAGAAAATGGGGTTATTAACTTTTTATCAAATATAACATTCATTTATCCTCATAGATATACTTTTATCAATGCATGTTCTTGGGCACTGCTCCATCCAGTCCCAGCAGAGGCTGTTTCATCAAGATCATAAAATGAACGTAGTTGGACAAGAGACGGTACATGTAGTACAGCGGGTTCACTGAGGATGTCTGCCTGCTCAGAGGCCTGTGCTGCAGGTTGTGTTGTGACTGAGTGGAGGAAGAGAAGAGAGACGGGCCTAGCTGGAGATCATTAGAGCTTGTTAGTGTCCCCGGTGCCTGGAGCCTGGCAAGAGGCCTCCGATTGGGATACCTCTCCTCTGATCCAACTGAGAGTGGAGCAGCATATACGGGGTACAGGAGACAGGGACAGAGGAACGTGGAGGGGGAGGGTGCCGGGGGTCCGTGCCACTTACAGTACAGCAAACCCCAGAGATGTCCCAGCAGATCTGCAGGTCTGACTTTCATCTGCCTCCCCAAAGCCATTAGTTTAGCTGGGAAACGGCTGCTAAAATATACATCTGTCTTAGTGTCAGCACATACCAACTCTCCTCTGTCTGCGTGGTGCCGCTAGTCAATTCAATATTTAAATCATCAGTCTCCATAAGCGTTTGATGTCAGCTCTTAACGAGCTCTGTCTCTTACACTGACAGGCCTGTGGACGAAGCGTCTGTTTACTGTCAGGGATGGAAAGTGCTGCCTTCCGTTGTTTCGTCATATGTCGATAAGATCCAATGAGACTACTTTGTTTGAATAACTGCATAAAAGGCTAGAAGCAATGTGCACGTCAGCAAGTCTATTTCACTCTTCCAGCAATTCTGATGACACTTTTGCCAATACTGGATTTCTGTCAGAATCAAAGGCTTGGTGTCGCATATATCAGTTGATGCAAATCAGCGGGAAGCGCTCAGATTATATCACAGTGCAAATATTAAGATGATTCAAGGCGAGAGGCGATGGCAAGGAATATTCCAGCTTTGCAGAGTGACATTTAGATTAATGTAATTTCATGCATTATGTGTTGCAGGTACCTGTAGGAATGATCAAACACTGTTTTTTAATTAATTCTCATGTGACCTTAATGCATTCAAATTTCCATAAAGCTTAGACAAAATTTAATTTAATTTCTGATTTTATTCAGTACAAAGCGAAGCATCGTATTGATTTAAATGTGATTAACTTTTCATACATTCACACACTTCTGACATTGCTGAGCAACTTCAAATAAATACAAATGTTACTCCTTGTGTGCTTGTCTCTTAACAAGTGTTCAAAAACCAACTTTCAATGTTTATATTAATCTGTATAATAATAATTAAATTATTAATCAATAGTTAAACAGGTTTGTAATTGCATTTGATAGATTATACACACACTTTATGTAAGTAGCATGGGGTGGTGGTTAATAGCATATTCCTGATAATAGTTACAGAAAAAATCTGAGATGAAATTTTATGTATGCTCATGAACTAACCATTAAAACAAATCAACTGAATTGTGGGTGTAATGAATATATGAATATTATCCTCATAATCTGCCATTCCCTTTTGACCTTAAAGCCTCCCTAGTCTTGAACCCACACTGACCCTTCAACCGTCCTCACCCTGCATCTGGATGCTGCACCATTGCCTCATTTTCAAAATGCCGAAGAAGAAGAAGAAGGAACTGGCCCCCAGAGAACAGTTTTGTCCCACCCCCCAGCAGGATCTCTCCCGTTCTGTAGGCCTCCCCTGGGCAAAAGAGAAGATTAAAACAAACAGGACTTTAATCAGTGGGCCCCGCTTCTCTCTGCTCAGCTGCCGACAGAAGGAGCCCTCTCCAGGAAGGCTGCCTCAAATCAAAGCTTCCTGCTCGCCACTTGCTGCCTCGCCGATCCGTATCACAACAACAAAACCAGCAGAAACAATTATTTATTCCTTTTGATGTGGGTTTTGAAGTTACCCCACCTCTTCCATGATGCCACCCCCCATCCCCTCTTCCTTCACCCCTCCTCTTCCTCACCCAGCCCTTCCAGCTCTCTGTATCTTTTACTCCCAAGGAAACAAGGTCATGCCAGCTTCTCCATAAAGGAGGCTGCTTTGAAGGAGCAGCAGTTACAGAATCAACGCCTTTTTCTTATTTTACACCAAGGAAAGTGTGTCGCGGTTTGAGGAAAAAGTTTTCAAGTTCTCTCTGCTTCCTTCAACTTACTGCCACCCTGCTGAGTGTATCAGGCTGTAAATGTCACTTTCATAGTGTAATATTTTACATTACAAAAAATTTCATTGAATTACTTCAGTTTCATGGCATAAAGTAATTATTCAGTCACATCTGCAATCATTTTCCTTAAATCAATCTGCAGCATATACAAAATGTGGATTACTTGAGATTCCAAAATGAATGTCCATATACTGTACATATTATTTTTGTGATCAGATTTAGATTACCATCAGGATATTAAAGTCAGTGGTATTTGGCCAACAGAAAAAAAGTGTACTATAATCCTGCTGTATAATCTCTTCCTCCTCTGCTTTACAGGCTTTACATGCATGTGTGCGTTGTTTGAAGGGTTTCGTAAAGGCGTTCATAAGAGAGCAAAGAACAATAGATGTCAGCTCTCAACAGCGTTGCTGTCACTGCCGTTGATATCACTTAGACTTTTCTTGGATTCATAGTGAACCGGTTGAAAACTATCTCTCAACAGCCCTGAAAAATGTCTGAGAGCTGCTTTTCAGTTCAAAATACCACAACATCTGCTAAATCTGTCGCATAAGGCTGAGGCCTCATCAAAAGGCTTGGCAGTGAAACAGCTCCTCAAACGCGTGGATGGTAATCATGTTTTTATCGTTTGCTGAAAGTTTTGATCCTCTAAATTCATTTAATGGGTGGAGGGGCATATAATTCCACCTTAAATGTCTACCGAGCTGATTTTTGACAAGTCATATATTATATGCTCTAAAAAACACCAGGGGAATAGTGTTTTTTTAGCTCAAATTGTCATGTTGGATGCATGTCCCTGTTGCCCATTTTCCATGGTTAGATTGTTCTGCCTCACATTTTCATTACTTTTTAAGGAGCTGAGAGATTCCTGGTCTGGTACTGACTGAATCATACTCAACATTCATGTAGTCTTCATTTAACCTGTCAATCATAGTTGTGTTGCATTCTTTCTGTATTTTTTTCCAGTGTCTCATGAATCTTTGTGAAGCGGTTCATTCCCAAACTGACTTTTTTTTTCTAAACAAAACTCAGAAAAGCATTTTATGCTAAAAAGTAAAAAATAAAACAAAAAAACATTGTTTGTATATTAGCTAGGAAAATTGGAAATAGGTGCAGAAATCTATTGAAACATGTGCAAACATACATTGAATTTGAGTATATGAGGCAAAAACAGAGGTTGTATAATTCTAAGAAGCTTGAAAGTCAATATTTGGTTATTTCGTATGACCACCTTTATTCTTCAACACAGCCTGAACTCTCTTAGACAAGCTTTCTTGTAATGTCTTTAACTAGTCTTCAGGAATAGTTCTCCAGGCTTCTTGAAGGACATTCAAAGCTCTTCTTTGGATGTTGGCTGCCTTTTGTTCCGTTCTCTGTCAAGATGACACACTGCTTCAATAATGTTGAGGTCCGGGCTCTGGAGAGGCCAGTCCATGACTGATAGTGTTCTCTTGTGTGTTTTTCTATTTAGGTATGCTTTTACTGCACTGGCAATGTGTTTGGGATCAATGTAATGCTGAAAAACGAAGCTATTGCCAATCAGACACTTTCCAGATGGTGGATCAAAATCTCACAGTACTTTTCAGGGTTGATAATTCCATCTGTTTAGACAAGATCTCCAACACCACTGACTGAAATGCATCCTCAAACCATGACCGAGCCTCCACTGTGTTTTACAGATGGCTGTAGACACTCACTGTTGTACCTCTCTCCTGACCTCCTCTGTACATATTGACAATGATTTGATCCAAAAATTTCAAATTTGGATTCATCACTCTATAAGATCTGTTGCCACTGATTTTCAGTCCAGTTCTTGTGTAATTTGGTTTTGCTATAGATGGTTTTTTAGGCCTGCCACTTCTTCTTTTGTCCTCCACTTGTCCAGTTTCCTCAAACTATTTAAGGACACACTGCACACCATGCAGAGATATGTCAAGTTTTCAGCTAATAGTTCTTTGGGAATCACCTTGTTGGTGCAAAAATACTATGTTATGCCTGTCAAACTGTGTTATCTTTGGCATTTTTTTGTACATTAAACAAAAAAAAAGAGAACAAATTATATATTTTTGTGACAGACTGCTAGTGACAAAGTACCTAAAGATACAATTTAAAATGGTTTTTTTTCTAAGTTGTCTGTTACGTGTAGACACATTACTGGTTCATCCTTTGAGTTAGGTGCCTTTTTGATGCTTGAATGATTCATAGGTCAGTGTTAAGTGGCTTAACAAACAAAAACATTCCTCTGAAAATGCTCAGGTACAAGGACTGGACTGAAAATTAGTAGAAAAAGCAGCCAATGTCCGAAGAAAAACTTTGAAAGACCTTCAGAAAGCCTGGAGAACTATTGCTCAAGACCACTTTAAAAATTACAAGAAAATTTAGCTCCTTGAATGCAAAATACAAAGAAAGCTCAAGACTTTTGCACAGTATTGTATATATAAGTGAGACTATCAGTTAAAAAAAATAAATCTTTGGACAATGTTTAACTCGTGTGAACTGTATCACCATCTCTTAAAGTGTTTTCTGCAAACAAAATGTGTTAATTACTATGAATAATTTTATTTCCTACACATTATAAAGATCATGAAACATAAGCAAATGGTTGAGTTTAATCTTTAAATGTTTGGTGAAATACAGCAAGGTGCAACTTTCACAGAAAAATGTTTTTTCTATATTTAAAATATTTTAATGTGTGACACATGAGACATGAGCTTAAAATTATTGCCATGCACTAAGATTTGAGCTGCTGCAAAATGTTTGGCATATTTCAATTACAGAATCTCAACTTTATGATAACAGTAACACTGAAACCACAATGCTCCAAACACACTGTAAAGGTTTGGCATGTAAATTAGGTCAGTGAATAGTGATGCTGAGCTTGTTAAGCATTTCATTTTCTGTTTTACAAGTGTCTCTAATTTGCCTTTTTGTCTGCCTTTTTCCCGAAATTGGCCTTTAATTAAACTCCAGCCAATTACAGAACTCCTGAATGACTTTTGTATTCCCAGCTGGACGTGGGGAGGAGAGGAATCTGGCAGAGCTAAAAGTAAAACAGCAGCTGACACCCAGACTGTAAGCTGCCCTAAAACAAAACCAGAATTTTATGGAAACGTATCTCATCTCCAGATGTTCAAGCTGGTGCTGGTGGACTGTTATGTTGGTAATCTATGAGTCTAACTCGTTGTGTCAGCTAGATGCCTTTTAAGTGGTGATGCTTTATGACTCTCTTCTTTCATATTTTGTTTCAGTTGTTAAAAAGAAAAAAAACAGAATGGGAATAATTTTACTGAAAGCTTTTTAATGTTGTTTAAACCTCCATGTTAAAATATCCAGCTTTAGAGCAAATAAATTAATAACTTATTAGCAACTGTATAGAGGTAAATTTAATATAACTCACCCATTTAAGCAATATCAAGACTTAATGACTTTATGACATGTGGGTGATGATTTGTCCTGTTCAGCTTTGTGCTGTCTTAAAAGACACACTACAGAGTTTATTCAGTTTGTCCATTAAGTACACTTTGTTTTTAGGTTTCTTGCTTTTCCCCAAAATTAGTGATTAGAGTGTATATGTGGACAGAGCCAGCGTGACAGCACCCACTGGTTAGTGAAGTCCCACTGGGAAACCACTAGTTGAGCATTTTAACCTTCATCCTCTTAGTGTTTTGCAGCAAGACAGGACAAGTGAGGGGTAGGCCTGACCAAAATGATAGTGACTTGTCAATCACAAGGTAAAGCATAATGTGTTTTAGCCTCCTTTTTGACTCTAATGGGCACCATAATTTACTAAATGGATATCATGTTATATTCAATACGACTTAAACTAGTGACTGAGACCATTGACTCATCAGGAAAGTGTTTATTTAGGTCATAGAGTGAGGGAATCTAAGGGCAGTTTTCCCAGAGATTTCTATTTGCACCCAGATGAGGCACCCACTGTTGGTCATTAGAAAGAATTTAGATTTAAGACATCAAAATCTGCATTTTAGTTTCACTTTTCAGACCCAGAAGCTGCATTCTTCCTATACAGAGTCTGTGATATCACAGTGAACTAAGAAGGAAACCACAGACAGTATAAAAGATGGACGAAACTACCGTGATGTCATCCATTTCTGAAGTCCCGTTTTGAAGCCTCGAGATTAGCATTTTCACCATCTTGGTTTCAAAAGATCAGATGTGATGTGATGAGGAGGGGCAGGTCTGACTGTGACACCGCTTGCTCATTGGCTAACGACTTGTCGATCACAAGTCATTAGCCATTAGCTTTCAGAATCTATTGGGTCAATAAATTATTTGTTTCTTTTTACCACTGCTTTAGATGTTGGCGGGCTCTGTTTCCCTCATCTTAATCAGCAAGAAATAAAAATACTTTGACACCAATTCTAAGTGCTGCTTGTAACTTCAAAAACATTACACTGAGTGAAGGCAGTAATCCAGGACAGATGCACCAGAAAACTCAAACCCACTCAAATATGCCACTCTAATGTGAGGCAGCAGCATCCCAGGCAGTTTAAGAGGATTCAGCACTTATCAGCAAATATCAGAGTCAAAATCCTGTTATTTGCAACAGATAGGTCACCAAGAAAAAAAACTCTTGAATGGGTGTAAAGACAGGTTGACAACTCAGTAGACCCACACATACACATACAGGGTTTTTTGTATTAGATAAATACTTTAGACATTTAGTCTTATGACCTAACGTTATTCCAACAGTTCTTATTGATCATACTATTTGAGCCATTGGAGTGGAAGTAAATTATAAGCCTATTGCACTGTGTTTCCATGCCATAATTAGTTTAAATTAGTTAAAACTTCATATTTCTTTTCTTTGTTGTACACTTCTGTGATATGGTTTCACCCACTGAAGGATGACATAAGCTGTGGATATTCCCTGAATATATGAGCCCTTACCAGCTTTGACAGGACCTTCATAGTCCACTGGTTTGTCAAGGAAAAAAAACAAAAAAAACATGTGATATGTTGAAATGAAGAGTGGCCTGGTTAGCCTGAGAACAACTAACAAACCCCCTGGCTGTGAAGCTGAATGGGGACTGCCCAGTATGACTGATCCAGGCTCGCTCCACTGAACCTGTCAGTGCTGACCGCAAAACTTATAAATGACTTTAGGGACCTTCCACATCACACAATCTGAGGGACATTGAGAATCAGACCTTTTTATTCATAACTGATGCTGTAGTGTGGCCTATGCTGGCAATAGGAATTGCTTGACTTTTATATAATAAGCTAAGCCTTTTATTAGATAAATGCTGTGTATAGTTGGGGTCTGGGTACCTTGATGCCACTATTTCCTTTAAAGTGCAAGGACATATTGTGCTTTTGATATTGGTGCTGTGATGCATCAGTGCTGCATAAAAGGAGATGCAAAATTCCTGTGAGCTGAGATGTTGCTAAAAAAGCAAGAACTGATTAGTCCAAATGAAGGGATGTGGCTCCTTCCTTGGCGATGAATGAATGCGGCGAAGGGTGACAAAGAACCAAGTTTCTCTGATTAATTCCGCGTCTGACAGCAAGCACCAGGCCTGACTGTCACATCAAAGCCGCCAAAAACACAAGCAACCAGTGACATTTCGAACAAAAATCACAATCTTTATCCTTTCTCCATCATCACTAACTTTACCCCATACTCAGCACTGACCATTTAGTCTAAATTGAGTCATACTCAACGGGGGAGGAGAGCTTTGAAAATAACTCTATCTGTGTGTTGCTGTTTTTCTGGGGACACAAAAGGACTGACGAGACCATTTATCTGTGGATTCTTTAAAAGAAAAGGAAAGGCAAAGAAAAAAGGCAAGCCTACCTGATGTTTTCTATCTCTTTTTTTTCACGAGGCACTGTCTGTGCCTGCGATCCCTTTATCTGCCTTTCATTAGCGCCTCGCTCGCCCTCTTAGTAGGGCGGGAGTCTGGGAGACAGTCACTTTCTCCCAGCCTGTGATGTTTCTACAGATTACAGAGGGCCTTTGAAGCCACTGCTCTCCTCATTGCCTGGGCCTCAGACAGGCCCATGCCATCTGTCAGATTGACGGCAAAGTAGCGGAATGGGGCTGAGACACCCTCTGTTGATCCACACCTTTGTCTTTTATGTGTCACATTTGGATGTTGCACGGCAGCCACACCTTTGTAATCTGCTGCTGGCACCCGCCTGAAAGACTGGCCTCCACAGCATACAAACACACACACCCACAGACAGGAGAGAATAATGGCCCTCCATAATTACTCTTACCTGTAGGCATCAATCTCTAAATGAGACAATTACCGTCATCCCCTCAGAGTGATCTCTGGTTTCCTCCCACTTTTGCAGGGCCCTGGAAATCACTATCATGTGGGTCTTTTTATGCCTAACCAGTGGGAAGGATCTGATTGTTCATGAGTTTAGTAGACTGTAAGTTTGTGTGTTGCAGCATGAATAAGACTGCAGAACAACCACCCCCAAGCAACTGCAGCAAGATTTACTTTACAGGGAAGTTTCTAAAATGACTTTTTTTCTAATTTTTGCTAAATGATCAAACAATGACTCAGTGTTAAAGACAGATTTGGAAGGCATACCAAGACTGAACTAAACACAAGGCTTCTTTCTTACTGCTGATGCTGTTCTAGCATGACAAGTGGTTCACAACAAAAGATTTAACCCTTAAGTTTTTTTTAAACAGCATATGATTTCAGACTGAGGTAGACAAAAATAGCAAATGTAGCCAGCTTTCTAATTAAGCTAACACAAGCTCCATAAATTGGTTGAAAATCCTGTTCATAGCTAAGTGTTTCCAGCCAGGGTTAGATTAACCTCCTAATTTATCAAGACCCCTTTGACCTCCACTTTACATGTCAGCATTATTAACTATCCAAGGATCCAAAAACCAGCTGCGCTCTAGAGCTGAAATTATTAGGCAACTGACAAAACATAAATCAGCAATCAGCAGTTTTTTAATCAAATATTCCCCAAAGTCACCGGTGCTATATTTTCTATATTATGAAGCTCTTCATACTTTCATAGTGTGGTGTGAGAGTAAAGTCGATAATAAATTTATAGTACTTCTGTGATGAAATATTACCACCTTGCACCTGTCAGTGCATGAATTACTTGACATCCATAAAAAAAACAACAAAAAAAAAAATTGCTGAAACACTTTGCAGTAAATAAGCTCAATATAAATGGATACAATTTAGGTCTTAAAGGACCGGGGCCATCATACTTTTGTGGTGCAAACTGCTAACAAATTTACAATAAATCAAATTACATAGACCCAAATAATGTTGCATAAACCTGACTGGGGGATTGAGACCTTTAGGGAAGTGTCCAATTTGATCAGATGGTAATCCAGACTGGTTTCAAGATGATTTGCTTCATAACAGAAATTCAGTAAAGTCTTATATGCACTTGAAAGCTGCAAGTTCAATTCTTAGAAATAATGGAAATTACCACTGTGTTCATTGTAATCAGTTAATCATAGTATTTTCTGTAAGACATAGATAGTGTATTTATTTAGTTTGTTTATCTCATTTCCTTCTAGGATAACCCTGTTTGACTGCCTCACTTGTGTGCTTAGACAAGTACCACAGAAGTATATCAGTGGTAAAACACTACACAGCAGAATTTCTAATGGTGCACAAGGATTTCTTCTTATTTTTCTTCCCTTCAATAGTATGAAGTCCTCGTCTTTGAAGTTGTACAGTATTTCTTACTACGGTCTCTTACTTCAGTTCTGTTGCTAGTCTAAGACTGCACAGTTATTGTTTGGGGAAGGGGTTTAGTGAACTGAAGTGGAAATGCAGACAACAGCCATTAATGGACATGAATAACTCATTAGGGACTTAATTAGAAGCACTTGGATAATTGTGCCTCTAACAGTTCATTTTCTTAAAGAGAAAACAGTGAGTTCCCAATTCATCACTGTTTAACCATCAGCAGGTCATAAACTGGAGCTGTGTTGTTTTTAGGAGGCTACATGCTAACACGAATGACAGCTCCTGCTCAGAGATACCTTGTTTATAAGGACCCAGGTTTACTCACTTTTTGAGGAGGGAGCAGTCCCTGATAAACCTCTGAAGGAGAACGAGATTACAGGCAGCGCGTTTCCACCTCAAACAGTGCCTCTCCCTGTGTTGAGATGATAAACTCTCATTGAGTTTGCAAAGACCATTTCCCAGCGGCTGTCTTTCAGTTTATATGAACTTTTCAAACAGCTAAGGATCTGACGGAGGATCGTCACCAAGCTTGCAGGCTTTGAACACGTCTCCCCTGTGTATTTTTCCCACCCCAGGACCACTGTCTTCAGAGGCTTGGGGAGAATAAAGGCTCAGATCGACAGAAACCCCCCCCCTCCCACACACACACACACACACACACACACATACACATACACACCCTCACCCACTCCCACCCCACCCTTTACCCACCTTGCTTGTCCTATCACACGTGCTCACACTCACACTCTTCCAAATTTATGATGCATGTAAGCATTTTTGATGCTTGTGCTCTGTGCGTTTACACACAGACAACTCCCAGTAGAGTCACACATCAGACCAGCTTCCCTTAAAAGAATACCCCATTATAATGGAGTTTTCAAAAGTAGAATAATACATTAAGTACCTTAAAGCAGAGGGTGACATTATACTAAAAAAAAAAAAAAAAAAAAAAAAAAAAAAAAAAAAAAAAAAAAAAAAAAAAAAAAAAAAAAAAAAAAAAAAAAAGTAAAAAGGCTTTAACTGTCACATGGCTGAACACTAACCTGAACTTTAAAAGGTTCTCCTGAAATGCGGAGTGGCTTGTCTGCGCCTGTGTTTTGGGGTCCATCTTGGATCATGACCATCTTCACTCCAGCTCTTTCCTGTAAACCCGAATGAGACAAAAATTGTTATTAAGCAGTGCTCACACCCCGTTGTCTCTATATTTTTGCTTCTCACTTTGACTTGACTCTCACCTGAAGGCTTTTGATGGTCTCTCCTCCCTTGCCAATGACAAGGCCAGCTTTAGAAGCAGGGACCATGATCTCCTGAACCGTCATCCCTGGGCCATCGTTGTGGTGGAACGCTGGGGCTGGACGTCCCTTCTCAACTATCTCTGTTAGTAGCCTCTTTGCCGTCCTGATGGGAGAAAAATCATTATCATAAGGACTCTGAAATCCTTGTGACTGATGGCTGAAAGTAGGGCTGTTCAATTATGGGAAAATTAAAGAGTGACCATTTTGGTTAAAAATACATTACTGCCCATTCTAACTTGCACAGGACATGGGGTCTGGACAGGGCTGACACTTACTGGATTGATTCTGGTAGTCCTGTTAATGTCACCGACCTGTCTGGCATCCCACCACTGTCTACAACACAGAGAAGAAGCTGTAAATACAAAACCCTCCAACAACAGTTATTATACTCTCAGTATCAGCAACAAATCCAAACCTACCAGGGGCAATCTGTATTTTGCACCCAGACTCCTGCTGGAGACGTGATATTTGTTCACCTCCTCTTCCAATAACTAAAAAAATAAAAATAAAAAATAAAAATGTAAAAATGTAAAAATAAAAAATATTATATTATAATATATATATAAAAAAATATATATATAAAAATATAAAAAAAGCGGACAAGATCATATAAATATCAAATATTAAAAACGTAGAAATTCTGTTTACACTGGTTAGTGTTTTAAACAGACACTTACTGAAGCCAACCATGCCATCTGGAACCTTGAATTCCTCTGATGTTGACCTGGCAATAGCAAGGACAGATCAGTGTAAACTTCACAATAAAATAAAGCCAAGTACAGTTGGTAAGCATGTTTAAACTGAACTTGTCCACCTACCTTGGGGGGCCAGCCATTCCTCCAATACCTGAAAAGGCTGCAAGAAGACGATCAAGTACATTAGTAAAAAATATGCCAAGCAACAACAAATTTCTAATTTTTTAGCTTATTTTAGGCAGAAACTGACCTAGAATTAAGAAGAACTGCATAATCGCATCACTTACCATCATTTGTAGCCACTTTCTTTGTCTCTGGTTGGTCTGTGACAAAATGACATAACAAGCAGTGTAAGTACAGCTCATTATACCCACATATATCACAGTACAATCAGTGCTCTTCAATCAAAAAAACTGATTTCACACATCCTTAAACCGATTTGTCAACACTGCTTGGAATTTAAACAGTTGATACAGCTGGATTAGACACTAATTTGCCATCTTACTGCATACATACAGATAAGATTATTGCAGTCCAATAAACCAGCCCTGATGCTAAGTCCTTTTTGCAGATGATGTTTAGTTCTTCTTAATGCCATTTTTAAGAGTGGTGTTAATTCAGCTTTGGAGGCTTCAAGTCCTCAGTTTTGTGGAACGTAATTCCCCAACACAAGAAATAATAACTATAAAATTACCATAAATTTATATCATAAATTTCTAATACAGATTAAACCCAGATTGAGCATTAAAATGTTTTTTTTCTTTTCCCCCAGACTTCACAACCATTACCTGGGTGAAGCAAACTGGAAACTGTGCCATGCTTCCAGTTTGGATCATATTATCCACAATTAATTGAGGAGGAAAAAAAAAAATAATAATCTACTTAACCTGCTTATACACTAGTAAAATAACTAATCACACCACTCCCTCATGCCTTTACTTTTCTTAATTAAATTTTCTTTCTCCAATATGCTCAACATCCAAATATTAACACATTTACAAGACAGCTGTGAAGACAAAAAGGTAAAACATCACCCTAAACACATGCCATGTCCAACATATTGCTTAAAACATGAAAATTAACCGTTTAAATGGTTAGTAGTAATGTACAGAGTTAGGTTTACAGGTGAAAATGCACACTTATTTAAAAAGTCGATATTCATTAAAGTTAATACTGAGTTAGGAAAGTTAATACAGTGGAAAACACATTATAGTAGCTGCTAAAACACGCAGGCAAGCATTAACTATAAAGACTTGCATTGAAATCGATTTGAGCCACTGACCGATATTCAGGTTAGGCATGGGAAAATACCCACCAGCGTCCTCCAGGGGCCTTTTCTGGCCCCCGTAGCCGAACTCGTTCGTCGGGGGTGCCGCAACTCCATCCCCACCGATCTTCGCTGCGATCTGAAAGAAGAGGAAAGAGAAGGAGAACAGATCAGATGATGAGAACGTATATTTGTTGTTCGTGTCGGTTTGGGTGTGTTTGGAGAGGTATGGTGCCTGCGGCCTACACTTTCTGCCCGGAAGTCCAACAAAGGAAAGCTTCAGGTTTCACTTTAAGGAATCGGTTAATTTTGTTATAACACACAACGCTCAGGTTCCCTTTAACCTGTGTTTTTACTGTGTTATTTTTTCATCGCGCTAAGCTGCGATCGCTTCTGTTTTTCACATTTGTTTGTGCTTTTGCACTAACGCAACCTTAGCTTAGCTTAGTTTAGCTAGCTTCAGAGTGCAACGACACAAAGTACCGAAGCTTTGCGATCTGTTTACCGCCTGCGGGAGGTTTCAGCCTGAATGATCCGACAGTCGTCCTCTTACCTGTCGTGCTCGCTGCAGAGCATCTTTAAAAGCGTCGTTCATGCCGCCACCGGCGTTAGAGGACGGGGGAGCCACGCTGCTGTAGTCTGCCATATCTGCTGCTCTTCTCCTCCTCGGCGCGATAAGATGGCGGCTCTCACTCACGGGAGGCGGAGGGAGACACGAGAAAGTCGCGGTCAAATGTTTTCTCTCGCGATAACAGCCACAAACGTGTGTCACCGGAGCAGATTTAGAACAGCAGTCAGAGGCGGAAGAATTAATGGAGGGAATGTCTGAAATATACTGTGGTAGAAATACAGCACTTTTACAAGTCATGTATTTAAATTTTTACTTAAATAAAAGTGCAAAAATGTGGACATAAAAAGGGTAAATTAACCCTTCTCATCAGGCACAGTGACCTATTTCAGAATAGCAGTTTTAATACAGGGTTGTAATTACTGATCAGTGGGGCTGATGTTAGTAGCCTCATTTAAGCTGCTAGGACAAATTGATTATATTTAGTGTCATTAATCTGACTTTATATAGTAGTTACTATAGCTGTCAAAATAAATGCAGTGAAAGGCAATACAGTAAAAATATAAGTATTATTATTGTACTTTGCACTATTGTACTCTTAATAAATTTACTGGATTACATTGCATGGCTCAGGAGGTAGAGCAGGTCGTCTCCAAGCTGGAAGGTTGGTGGTTCCATCCCCCAGCTATGCTGATGCTAGTGTTGCACAGCAGTGGAATGTATGTAAAATTAAAAGTATGGTTTGATGTAGACAAGTTGTTTGAATCGTAAAGACATGAAATACTATTATTTAGTTATAAAAAACCCACAGGTGAAGGTTTTGTGGCAGCCATCAGCCACCTATAACACAGCCTTGAGATCCCTTCCCCAGCAATTCAACTCCTACTCACACTTTGACCCATGTGACCTTAATGACTCTAATGATGGCAGGGTGGGTCAACGACTCTCAGGTCCACCTCCAAGGCACAACCTCAATAGGGGTTAAAAACCTGGGACTCACCATCAGCTTTTAGAACTGAAGAACCTAAATAAGAAGTCCAGCTACCTTCAACTCAAGCACTTAAGACTACCATGACCTGGATGACTGAGAACCTACACAGATATTTTGTGCCTTTATAGACCCACTGTGATATATAATGTACATGTAAAGACAAAATAAATGTAGATTGACTGAAACTGATAAAAATCTGTGATATTTTTAAGATGTCTTTATTTTTACTTATTCTTCATAACACATATCAGGCTGTTCATCATCGTTTTTGTAAACGGATGGCTCATTTTTCAGATAGGTTATTCAGTAGTAGTTTTCAGGTCAGGCCCACTTGAGATCATATTGGACTGCATGTGATCCATGAGCTAAAATCAGTCTGACACCCCTGATTTTGAACTTCTTTGGACTGAGTGGGTGAATCATTCATTCAATAGCAAATGTGTTTTGTTTAGATGTCAAAAAATCCTGTGGCCAGGGTGCCAGTAAAGCTCACTAGGTTGAGCCAGTGACCTGTATGCCATAAGACTGTAACAGAGATTCTGGTTCAAATCTGCCCTGAGGCCATTTACTGCATGTCTTTCTCCCACTG
>VUQI01006156.1:22896-39527 GCA_015106735.1 Paratilapia polleni
AGCGTGTGATGTGCAAGGCCCATGACTGGAAGGTAAAAAAAAAAAAAACCCAAAAAAGCCACAAAACATCACCGGTACCCATCTACCAAGCTCTATAAGTGATATCAATGTGGTGCAGGTGTCTGTGCAGTAAATAAAAACCCGGTGGCCCTTTAGCAAGCGACGCTGAAGCATCATCTGACAAACAGCCAAACTGCAGCAATTTTCATCAGAATGTGAGACTACTGAGCTCATTCTTCACCCTCCACCATGAAATTTATATTTTTATGACTTGCTATCAAGTTTTCATGTTTCATTTAGTTTTATGCCTCTAATATGAGTATCTGTAGCTTGCAGCTTATTGCACTTCCAAGAACCGAAAAGGGTGTGAAGAGATCTTAATTTATTAGCTCTACTTTGTCTTTTTGAAGATAAATAAATTGTTCATTGTCAACCTTCAAAAAGAAATCCCTGAAATATGTTGTCAGGAGCACGTTGAGACATTTTGCCAGTAATTTGGAATTTATTAAATTAAAGCAAAATATCAAAGGAGTCTTAAAGTTCACCACAGTTACAACAGTTTTGCCAGAGACATGCATGCCTTGAGGTGTTTTCTTATCTATTTGTATGTGCTTGTCTTTACTTTTACACTGACAATCATCTCACAAAGTGGCATTGTAAGCAGCACTGTTCATTTTTGGAGTCAAATCTCAATAGATTTCCCAAATAATTGAAAACAACTGCACTGAAAAAAAAAAAAAAAATCTGCAGCAGTTTAAGTGTCTCGTGACAATGGAGCTGACCTGAAGTTGGGTTTTAAGGAGGTCTATGGGTGCTGTTATGGTCCGGGATACCGCATCCGCCAGTCCTGCTGAAATAACAAACGTCCTCCAAACACCAAAGCCAAAAGCCTCTTTGGGGAAGTCGATGGGCATCCCACGGCTCTCCCCGACATCAAAAACCTGCAGGACAAACAGGGGGATTCAATTTATTACCCTTTGAGAAGACTTTTTAATAACAGGGTTAATATAAAGCAAAACAGCATTAATCATACCAAACTGTGTTTCCATGAGGACACCAGCTCCCCGATGTTATCCACAGGGTTGAGGATGATGTGGTGCAGGAATTCATTCCAATCCACCGTCATCGAGCTGTCCTTATCCATCCTGATGTCAACAAAGACAACAACAAATGCAGAGTTTCAGAAAATAAAAACTGTACATGTTGCCTTAAAGAACATCCTTCAGATCATTTGTCCATTTATAAAAAGGCAAACTGATAAACAGTAGTAATAAATCACAGATTTGTGACAGAGCAGTAATAATTAATAATCTGAGATACAATAAATTCAGGATTGCCAGGTAGTGAGTCCAAACTGAAGGATCCTTTTAACCATTTATTTATTCTGGCAACCCAAAATGATCACTCCACTGTGCCTTAAATATATTTTATTGTACACTGATGCCACTATCAAACTAAAACAGCTTTTGAGAAAGCACTATTGCATACATGCTAATTAATTTAATGTTTGAACCCCATATGACAACCGTAAATGCATATTTATTCAAATGCAACAATGAATCCATGAGGTAGTGGGCAAAAAAATCTTACATTTGTATAATTTTTTTTGCATTCGTCTTTGAAATGACCACTCCTAACTCCTTAAACAAACATATGATGTCCTCCTGGTCAATGACTCCTGATCAGAGAAGAAATGCACAAAATTACAAACAGATACTGCTCCTCCTCCTCGTCTTATTCTCTGCAAAATGTCAAGTGAAGTTTCTGTATGAGGTGCAAGGGTCGCTGAAGTGCTGCAGTGGTGCGTACCATAAACAGATCTTTTGTTTGCCTGCCAGCCTTTACTGCCTGACCTTGAAAACACATTTTACCGTCAAAGAAAGAACATATACTTATCAAGAAAAGGTCATGCAGGACAACACGTTGTGCAGAGCTATGTTCATTATGTTCTTCAAAGGACAAAAAAAAAAACATGGAATGGAAAGCTTAAAAACACATTCAAATCATTATGTAGTCCGTTCATTCTGGACTTTGTGGCTTCTTCCTTGAGAAATGTACGATTTATAACGTGGTGAGACTCTCTCAACTCACCACACTTGTTCTTATCGAGGTTATGAAAGTGAATTTTCCATTTCTTCTCTCTGTCCATCATGTAACTGAGGAACTCTTTATAATCCAGCAGGCCATCTTTGTCTGTGTCATAAGAATCAACGATACTCTAGGAGAAAGAAAATAGCTCTTTAAAGAGCAGGTTTTAAAAGAATTAAACAGCGGTGCAGATAGGTGCTATTAAAAATACAATTATTCGTTACCTGGACCTTGCCATCCGCTGAAAGAATCCCATGCTTCCTCATTTCGTCGTGGAGCTCTGCCACAGATACGAATCCATCCTTGTTTTGGTCCACTTTGACAAATAAACCACGAAACGGATCCATGGTTCATTCCGAAAATATTGAAATTTTAAAGATATTTAAAAAAGAAAAAAGTTAAAACGCAGTCGGCTTTTTTCGCTGCAGGGCCTTGAAAGGGAGAGAATTCATTCATTGATTATCATCAGAGATTATTGACTTGCAGCTCTGCACCGGCGCTGACTCATTGGCAGAGCGTAGTGCAGAGAGAGAGAAAGTGAGCATCTATCAGCTGTTTCAAGAAGAAAACTCACTTCCTCTGCGCGACAGCAGGGGGCGCTGTGGCTGCGGGAGTGACCACCTTCATCTTCAACCATCACTGACTGCGGCCTCTTCTCAGTTTACTTTGGGTTATAATGAGAAAATGAATCATGGGACTTATTTTGAAATACCTCAAAAACTGTAAGGATTGAACGTGCGTTTGGGTGCGCTGACCCTACACAGAGTGGGATACACAGTCTTTAACCTCTATACTTATTTACTCATTCATTCATCTACAAATCTACAGTAAGCTGCTTGCATTATGTTATTTATATTTCTTTGAATTTTATTCTGTCATAAACCTGATACACATAGCACATAATATATACAGAAGAAGGTACTTTCGGCTGCTCCCTTATTCCCAAGGGGTCGCCACAGCGGATGGATCCACGTATTTGATTTGACACAGATTTTTTACGCCAGATGCCCTTCCTGACGCAACCCTCCCATCTATCTGGGCTTGGCACTAGGGGTACACTAGCTTGTGAGCCCCTGAGGCTGGGTTTTGTGTCTCCTCCTGGTCTCCATCCGGGGATCTTTCAGGTGTTAGGCGATTGTGTTATTTATATAAAGAATACTAAGACCCTCCAATAGGATGTACCATCAGCAGATAGAGGAAATCGCTGACATCAAGAATCCTGCCAGTGGCTACAAAAGGCCGGCCTCAAGGACAGCACAGAGGCTCTTATATTGGCAGCACAAAAACAGGCCCTAAGTACCAGATCCACAGAAGCAGGAGTCTACCACAGCTGACAGAACCCAAGTTGCAGACTGTGCAAAGGTGCCCCTGAGACAGCCCAACACATGGTAAGTGGGTGTAAGATGCAAGCTGGCACACCGTACGCTGAGAGGCATGTGGCTGGGATAGTGTAAGGAATATCTGTGGTGTGTATGGATTAGAGGTCTCCAAGTCCCAATGGGGGACATCTCAGATAGTCTTTGACAACTGGGCTAAGATGTGGACAAGCAGCTGCTGTCCAACCAACAACACATCCTGTAGCTGTGGTTGACAGGGAGCAGAAGACCACAGTTGTGATAGATGTGCCAATCCCAGCTGACAGTATACATCAGAAAGAAGGAGACCAAGCACACTGAATAACTGGAGCAGATGTGGAAGGTGAAGTCCAGTGTGATCCCAGTGGCAGTAGGAGCATTAGGAGCTGTAACCCCCAAACTGGGAGAGTGGTTCCAGCAGATTCCAGACACAATATCTGAGATCTCTGTCCAGAAGAGCGCAGTCCAGGAAGAGCTGAGATACTGGAGGAAGACAGACACACAATGCTCCAGGGGGTGGGAGGCAGTCTGGCAGATTTTGGTTTCAGTGGCTCTTCTCCAGTGACTGATGCTGTAATCTGTCAGATAAAAAAAACAAACAAAAAAAAAAACAAGCCTAAGCTGTTATATATAAAAGGAAAAAATGCAAACTGAACATAATGATGAATTATATGAGTGCTGAATTTTTTGTGACTTTGGGACATGATTACTGAATTATTTGCCTTTTGTTTGGTTTTGCTCTTTGTCCAGGATGACAAGTATTTTTAATTTTACTTGCATTTTTACCAGTATCCTTGGTTTATATATATATATATATATATAAGTACGATAGTGACAAAGCCTGTAGAGTTTCAGAGTTTCCATTGGTTCCCATTGGCTGTCGGCTTTATGCGATGACGTCATGGTTATAAATGACATCAAAGACAGTGAGCGGGTCTTTTTTCACCTCTCACCTGGATGATGTGTAAAGGACCCCGCTTTAGTGAATGACGAGTTTCACCACTTAGTTTCTAGAAAATGCCGCTTGATTCCAGTTCACAGCGTCCAGTTAGTGCCACTCACACAGGAAACCAGCTTTTCAAAATAAAACCAATTTGTTTTTCGTTTTCTCATGTAAGGCATGTAAAACATTTTTTCTTAGCCAAAATAATTATTAAGTTTTGAGGTTTTTCTTTCATCATACACATAAATATAGAAATGAATGAAAACAGAAATGAAACACACACACAACATTCAAGGGTTTTCTTATTTTTAGTCCATTTTTTACACTGTACAACAAAAATGAAGACATCAAAATTATGTGATGAAACTGTGCACTAAGAGAAATACTTACAGAGATCAAACCAGGTCTTAGGCTATTTTTTTAGGCCTGCGCATAGGTAGCAAATAGCAAATAGTCCCAAGTGACTACTGTAGTAAAATTTCAAGAACTTTGAAAATCTGCAAAAACCATTGAACACTGTGAAGAAATTGGCTCTTTTCAGGACCAGGAAATGAAGACTAAGAGTTATCTCTGCTGCTGCAGATCAATTTATGAGAGCCTCAGAAATCACCAATAAACTGCACCTCAGATTAGACACATCTCAACATCAACTGCAGGGAGGAGTCTGTGTCACCGAGGCCTTCGTGTTTGAGGAAGGAAACCATTACCGAAGGAGACCAAGAAGAAGAGGAGGCCTGGGCTAAGAAACACAAAGAGTGGACTTTAGACCAGTGGGAATCTGGACTGATCAGTCTGAGTGTGAGATTCAGGGTTGCAGCTGCCATGTCTTTGTGAGACACAGAGAAGGCGGACAGATCTGCATTTGTGGTTCTCTCTGTGGAGCATGAAGGAGGAGCTGTGGTGGTGTGGGAGGGCTTTGCCGCACTGTTGGAGATTTATTTAGAATTCAAGGTAACACTTAACCCACACGGCGTCTTGCAGCAACACACGTCACATCTCTTGAGCTTAGTGGGAACATCATTTGCGTTTTAGCAGGATAATGAGCCAAAAAACAGACAAGCTCTGTAAGAGCTGTTTGACCAAAAAGCAGCATTGCATATAAAGATCTCAACAATATCCCAACCTAAACCCAGGTGAGACAGTTTGTGATGAGCTGGACCAGAGAGTGAAGGAAAAGCAGCAACAGGCTCTCAGCATATCTTGGAGCTCCTTTTTAGACCGATTAAAAAGCTCCAGGATACACCCTCATGAAGATGATTTACTACTTCGAAGAATCTAAAATTTAAAGGGGGCTTACTCTGCTCATTTCCAGCTTCATATTTTTATGGCTGGACTCTGTTAGAGTAGCTTTGCATGATTCAGAGTTCAAAATAATCCTTATTTAGCTTATACTGGGCTTTAGTGCACCCTTTGTTTGTAACACTGTAACAGTGTATATATGTATGACAGGAAATAAGAAGAATACTAGGTCCCATTCTGTCATGTAATAATTTGGATGTCCTTAGTGTTGCTGTAAAATATAGAAAAATAATAATAATAAAAAAAAAGAAAAACTCTACAGTGGGTGTGGCCCCAAAACTTGACTGATACTACATTAAGAACAGAAAGAATAACAGCAAAGAACAGTATATTTGGTAATACTTTAAAGATCAAATTCAAACTTGGACAGTTATGCCAAAATTATACATTTTCTTTTAAATTCCGCATATATAGTCAAAAAATCTTTTCCATACCTAATTATCCTGATTTAAGCACGTTTCGTGGTCCAGTTTTTATTGTTTTTATAGAAAAGATTTGACACGAGGAAGCACAAACATCATCTCAGGAGCAACATGTCACAAAAACAGCATCAAAATCATACTAAAACAAAATAATAAATGAAATAAAAGAGACTCTAATGGGGTGCATTTTGAAAGCTGAAGGTCCATCATACCGGAACCAGAATTATTTATTGCGTCGAACTTGACTTTGGCGCTGTGGATGCAGGGGAGGGAGCCGTGGCTATTTAAAGAGGGTCATCCAGATAAATAACAGAGGGTCCACGGCGTTGACTAACCGCCTCTAAATGGTCTTCATCCTGCACTGTATGTCTGTCTGCGGATACTTACTGTTTATTAGTCTGCTGTGACAACCGTCCGTCGACCAGAGCCAGTCTACCACAGCTCTTCTCCAGGAGCTCTTGTCCTTTTTTTTAATTTATTTTTTTTCTTATAGGGGATACGTGAAAAATGGGTAAAGATTACTATAAAACGCTGGGTATCTCTAAAGGAGCCACAGAAGAGGATATAAAGAAAGCTTACAGAAAACAAGCGCTGAAATGGCATCCGGACAAAAACAAGTCTGCAGCCGCCGAGGAGAAATTTAAGGAAATCGCCGAGGCATATGAAGTCCTCAGTGATCCAAAGAAAAGGGAAATTTATGATCAGTACGGAGAAGAAGGTAATGTGTAATTATTTTTCATCTCATTATATGTTTGAGCTTGAAATAACGTCAGAAACGCGCTGTAAAGCCGGATGGCTGCATGTAAAACACAACTGGCTTCAATTCAAGTCACACACTGTAACCAGCAAAGCAGCAGGCCCAGAGCACAGCTGTCCAGCAGATCATCTGCCTGCACTTCTGTGCATTTTATCATAAGGATCAGCCCCCTGTGTGGCACTGTATTTGCAGTTGTAAGCCCCATGTTAAAGAGAAACAAAGGGGTAATCTCCATTTACACAATTTTCAAGGACAGATAAAAAATTTATTGCACAACAGCCATTCTGTACAAAGTGTTACAGCTACTGTACCTAGATACTGAGGACATGAAGATTTTCAGTTCAGACTGCTATTTTGGGGGATCTATGGTTGATGTGAGGAGGAAAAACAGACCATCCATCTTTTTTCACATCCACGTATTAAAAATGCAAGGTGGCATGGTGTAGTTTTTGCAATTGTACTCGCACAAATACTGTTTTTTTCCCTCTTAATTCAATGGGATATATGAGGAACCTTTACCAGAAAGGGGCAGTTTAAGGGGCAAGAGGTGTAAAGCAATAAAATGCACGCAATAAGAAGCTAAAATGACACCATGATCATGGAAATTTGCACCATATGGCTCCTGTAAGGGCTCCCTCAAGCCATGCACGTATCACAGAATCTAACTGCTGATTTATTAGTGATAAAATGCACATTGTTTAAACATTACAGATAGACAAACCAGTTGCCTGAGTTGGGAGTTGATCTCAACCAAAAATGTTCTGATTACTATTGGTGGGATCCATTTTGATGAGAAAAAGGGAAAACAGACCATCCCATCATCTCCACATCCACAAATGTACTTCCCCTTAATGTAACAGGGGACATGCCCTTATATGTGGAACCTTTACCAGAAAGGGACAGTGTAAGTGGGAAGAGATGCGAAGCAAGAAGATGCATGCAAGAAGAAGCTAAAATGAAAGAATGAGCACGGAAATGTGTATCTTGTGGCTCCTGTAATGGCTCCCTCAAGACATGCAGCTGTCAGAGAATCTAACTGCTGATCTATTGGTGATAAAATGAATATTTTTTCTTTACATTAAAACTACCCATTACATACAGTGAGGAGTTCATCTTCTGTAATATCTCAAAAAATATCTTTTAAAGAATTGTTGATAAGACTCAGAATTTGTCCATCAAGTACTGAAGTGGCCTTAAATGTTCAGAAGTTTAATTAATTTTGTTGCACTAATTCAATTTTTCTCCTCATGATACCAACACCTCAACTCAAGTACCGACCAGCTGCTAGTTGAATAAGAGGCACAGACTGATGTTGTTGGTGTTGTTCCTATGTCTTGTTGCCCCAGTGCAACAATATTATTGTTGTGATGTCATAGCTTTGCAACTGGGGAAAGAGACTGGAAAAATTTGATAATGGAAGAATTTTTACTTGAGGCTTTCTGCCAGAAAGGCTTTCCAAAACATTCTTAATTTTGTTAGCCCAAGCCATAATGATTTCCTGAACCCAACAAAGTAGTTTTGCTGCCTAAATTTAACCAAACTGTGACTGAAAACTAAAAATAATTGGGCTCAGCCTTAAGAGATAGGTGAGGAGCTCTGGTCATTTGGGAGGGATTCTCTACATCGAAAGGAGCCAGCTGAGGTGGTACAGGCATGTGACTAGGATACCTCCTGGGCGCCTCCTCTGTGAGGTGTTCTGGGCATGTCCTACTGAGAGAGGACCCCAGGGCAGACTCAGGACACAGTGTTCGGATTACATCTCTCAGCTGGCCTGGAAATGCCTTGGTGTCCCACTGGAAGAGCTGCAGGAGGTGGCCAGGGAGAGGGAGTCTCTCTGTCGCTCTTTACGCCCTCATCTGAATTCCTGAAATCTTTACCTGAAGGAAAACTTTAACTACCATATTTTTCTCATTTTTGCAATGATGGTCCAGGAGTAACAATAACATGATGTAGGAACAACACCAAGAGGCAATATTGGACTGTCCCTGGTATTCAAGAAGGAATTGGTGTTTTTTTTCTCCCCCTTTTACTATATGTAACTTTTATGTGAAGCAACATAATGCCTGGGATTTGCTATATAGAACCCGATCGATATATCGTCTGGCCGATATTAGCTATTTGCCGATATATTGGTATCTGCAAATAATGTTAATTTATTGTCCAATAAATGAAAATCAAAAAAGTAAAGAAGAGATGTGAGAAACACCTCTCAGCTATGTTACGAGTGTTGATGTTGCACCACCAGAGGGCACTCTGCAACTTCCCTGTTGGCAACACGCGCCAGCAGAGTCGGACAGAGTGTAAACAAGTAATCCACGACTTGTTGTAACAGTGAAACAAGTTTATTTTTAACCTGCATTGTCATGTTATCTTAGTAAGGACTCATAAATAACTACACATAACAAATGTCAGGGAAATCTGTTTCGTGTGCCTGAAAGAAAAAAAAAAAATCGGCCAGTATATCGGATTTTAAAATCAAATATCGGTATCGATATCGGCCTTACAACTCCTATATCAGTCGGGCTCTGTTGCTATAGTACTAAAACCTGAGCAACAGCTTGTCATGACCAAAGGAAGTTAATTCAAAGTGAATTTTGATTGTGGAGCTGCAGCTGACACATTTTTTAAGGCAGTTACTCAACTCATTGTTTGGGTTGTAGTACACGAGGAAACAAATATATACATTACAATTTACATTTCTCCAATATGGTTTAGTATTTTTACACTTAAAAACCGAAGTACTCAATCAAAAAGAATTTAAAGTGGCAAAAAAAAAGAAGCTGGAATTATTCAGTGTTTGATATTTTAGATCTAAAGGCAATTTTACAGCTATATCAAGGATTATTCAACCAATCAGCACAATACTCATAAACTGTATTATCCTGTGGATTGACGTTTTCAGGACTGATCAGCTTCACAGTCATGCATCACAGTTATCAGAGAATGCATCACTCATGCCATAAAGCTCTCTCACTGCTGAGTGCTACTGTTATCATGATTCATTAATGATTTCTTTTGCCCAAAAGGTCTCAAGGGAGGAAGTGGGCCCACTGGTGACGGACAAGGCACCACCTTCACCTACACCTTCCATGGGGACCCTCACGCCACCTTTGCCACTTTCTTTGGGGGCTCCAACCCCTTTGAGATGTTCTTCGGGCGTAAAGCGAACGGGCGAGATGACGAGGAGATGGAGGTGGATGGAAACGACCCCTTCAGCTCCTTCACCAGCTTCAACCTGAATGGCTTCCCCCGGGAAGGCCACGTGGGGCAGCAGCGGCGGAAGCAGGACCCACCCATCGTCCATGAACTGAGGGTCTCCCTGGAGGAGGTCTTCCACGGCTGCACCAAGAGGATGAAAATCTCGCGCAAAAGGCTAAATCCAGACGGCAGGACCATGCGCGCCGAGGATAAGATTCTCACTATCGAGATTAAGCGGGGCTGGAAAGAGGGAACCAAGATCACGTTCCCTCGGGAGGGAGACGAGTCGCCAAATGCCATTCCTGCTGACATTGTTTTCGTCATCAAGGACAAACCACACCCCCACTTTAGGCGGGAGGGCTCCAACATTGTGTATCCAGTTCGTGTGAGCTTACGACAGGTGAGGCCTTTTCTATTTTGGCACCCGCTTTGTCTGAGTATAGAAGTATTAATAGAGTCTGATAGATGAATAAGTCACACACAGAACAAGTTCATATTTAGCTGTGAGTGCCGCTTTAATGCTCTGCAGCTTAAATGCTGGTCACAATCAATAAACTGTAGGTACTCTGCCTCAAAAGCCATTTCCCTGGAAAGCGCAGGCTTAACTGAATGAGCATAGTACCAAACTACACACACAACACACACACTTTGAATGCACACTTATGTAATCTGGATCATGGAAATTGAGAAATAGGAACTATATCACAGGGAGGGCAGAGAGGCGACGGCCGCCCACGTGCACACGGTGCAAGATGTACTTATGTGGTTCCTCCCACTCTCCTCAGCACGCAGTGAGATATCTAACCTCCACATCTCAGAATACATGACCGCTAGCAGCAGATCAGCTGTGGATGCCATGATGCATGCTAAATTAAGCTATCTTTTAATCAATTTCCAATCACACTGAGACTTACATTTATACAGTGAAAGAAAAGAAGGTGGCTATCAAATAAAAAGATATACAGAGAGAATGATCAGTGAACACAGAGGTTACAACCACCTGCAATCACCTGATGGCAGCTGATCAAACTCAATCTGTTGATGAAGACTAATGAGGAGAGTTAAGGCAGTTGAGGGCTCTGGAAACAGTATTTAAAATTATTTTGTCAAAACAGAATTAAATTAAATTAAAATAATACAAAGTTTGTGATGGATTAATCTGAAATCTAAAAGATAGATTTAAAAGTAGCTTCTGCGCTTGATAATTGAATTTAGCGTGGAAGTGCCTTAAACCTGCATTCTTGGTGATGGCCAGCAGGGGAACGACTCCTCTGGTTGCAAAAAAAAAAAACCACAAACAAACCCAAAAACAAGTCAGATTATATAGAAATCTGTAGGAAAATTATCCTTCTTCTCACTTGATTTGGAAACACTTTCCTGATGAGTTTATGGTCTCAGTTTCTGTTCCAAGTCATACTGAATGCAACACGTGATTCATTTTGTTAGTTGCTGTCCCCATTAGTGTCAGGAAGGACACTAAAGCAGGGTACGTTTAGGGTTGAAACGAGCATGCAGTGTCCTCGCCAGTCACACCCGGCTTCAAAACACTGAGATGGCGCCACCGAAAATGCTCAGCTCGAAGTTCAAAACCAAAACTTAAAAAATATAATGTTGAGATTGTGTTAATAATACACATCATATTGTATCGTATCACACCATAACTATCTGGTTACTACGATCACATGGTAGCAGATGTTAGACTTTTGTTTGTTGTCAGTTCATCTGGTTGCCTTTTCACTCTACTCTAAGTGTAATTGCTCTTTTTATATGCTTTTGTGCAGTTTTGGTTGCAGAGTCTATCTCTATCTACCTATACTCATATTTTGAGTGAGATAAAATACCCAATAATGTATCTGAGCTCATGGCAGCCATAATTCAGACAAGGCTGTACTTAAAAATGTATAAAAATGTTCATTAATTTTTTAAAAAATTTCATTTCAAAGAACATACATAACATAAAGGCATGAACATACATTTGGCTATTTTATGGGTAATTATTTTTTTCATTTGACATATAATGTGAATTTCTGCATGAATCTCAGCCTCTCACACTGTAAAGACTGGTCAGCAGAAAAGATCCAAACACAGAGAGGAAACCATGTTGGACTTTCAGGGAGTCAAGAGGAAACTGTAATTACCGCCGTGCAGTGATAGGAAAAACATCTCAGATGGGCAAATAAGATAAATACAGAAACCAGAGAGATCCAGCAAGAGGAAACATAGAGATTAAATATACACAAGGAGGGAAGAATGGGCAAACATAATTAGACAATAAGGAGGGTGGAAAATAACAAAGCAGGAAAGTATAAACACATGAGGATCAAACCTTTAAAATAAAAGAAGTAAATAGAAAGGGAGACCAAGACCAAACTCACAAAGACAATAGCGAGACAGAAGCAGAAGCAAAACATTTACAAAACAAGAACTGAGGCTAAAGATAAAAATCCAAAAATCAATGTAGCAAGAGAAAACCTTTGGATAATCAAAGGCACCGTAGATGATACAATGGCACACTGAGCAGATTTCTGTGTTATTTCTGCTGTTTTCGTTCATGTGTGGGTTGCTGTTCTCCTGCTGATCCTCACTTACACCCATATTGTTGTCTTCGCAGTCGCTGTGTGGATGCTCTGTTACCGTGTCGACGATAGATGGGAAGACGTGCAACATGAAGATCACAGACGTCATCAAGCCCGGCACGAGAAAAACTGTTGCCGGACAGGGTCTCCCATTCCCCAAAAACCCAGAGCAGAGAGGAGATCTGGTGGTGGAGTTTGATGTGAACTTTCCCGAGTCTTTGCCTGCAAATGCCAGAGACGTCCTGAAACGGCATTTACCTGCTTAGGACAAAATAAATGAGGGAACAACTCGATAGCAAACACACAAGGACAGTTCTGACAGTTCACAGATGGACCCCCAACTGACGAATGTGCAATTTCTATTTTTGAGCTATGTGGTGTTTTTATAAATGCCATGCATGCTGCCAAGTTGATACAAGTGCAAATGAAAGGCTGTTGATATCTGAAAGTGCACATATTATGTATGTGGGCCTTTGCCACTTTCTGTTTGTTGGAAGTATTTTGGTGTGAATGAGTCACAGCTGCAAAAGAAAAAACCTTTAGTGTCAAACAGTACCTTTTCTTGCTCTGATTTAGATTTGACAGGCTTCACTTTTTAAACGGTCTTTCATGTTTATTTTGTCATGAGTAGTGAGCTTTGATTCGGAGGCTGTTTGAATTTTATCTAGGTGGGAGGCGGTTGAATGAACTCAACAGGTGCAATGTGTGCATTTTAGAAATTTACATGTGAAGATACTGAACTTGAATTTTAAAATAAATGCTTACACACAAACTGATCCTGAGCTGTTCCAGCCATGGAGAGGCGTTCAAAGAATCCTCCTCCGTGAAATGAACAGTCATCGCTTTAAAATTGCTAATACTGCATAGGATTATTTATAGTCTGTGTAGCATTATTACACAACATTGGTTCTCTGCAGCACCGGGGAATGAAATGAACCTATATTTTGATAGTCAAATGTGAATATTTTGTTGTTGTAAAAACAGTTTCTGATGTGCAAAATTGAAATAAAAAATATCTCAACTGAATTTAATGCTTAAAGCTGCTAACAGTAAAACTATTAATGTGTAATTATAGCTGTCTGGTCTCAGCTGCTCACTTCCAGCTGCTGATGCAGGGGAGCTGACATTTTCCCACCAGGGGACGCCACATCATCATGACTCAGGGGCCCACAGAGGGGAGGGTCCATATTAGCACTAGCATTACTTTTTTAATTTTTATTTAGTTCTAAAATATTCTTTTTAATTGGGTTTAATGTCAGTTTGTTTCCAGAGTGGGTTTGCTTGTTTCAGTTTAGTTTTTATTGTTTATTTTCTTTGTGTTTTAGTGGATTTTTTTAAGCCGTTTCAGTGTTCGTTTTGGTTAGTTTTGTTGATTTTGGTGATATCATGAGCTCAGAACAGTACAATAATACAATACAACAATAAAAACACTTGACACACAGTCACATAGACATCCCAGTCTCCTCCTCAGACTGGTTGTGCTGGCAAATTTGACCAAATTGACAGGTTTAGTTATCTATCTATCTATCTATTTATCTATCTAAAATTCATCCATCAGCATGTGTAGAGATTTGTGCAAATAATGCGTCATGCACAGAGGGTGGAGAGTAAACACACCTTTTCCCGCTCAGTGTGGGAGTTCACCAGCTGCCAATCCTCTCTGCTCAAAATCACTGTAACCCTGGAAATTGGTAAAAAAGGTTTCTTTTTTTTAAAATGGGAAAACCATAATGAAAGCATTTGCAGTTGTAGTTTCTGACAGTAGTTGTTTCTAAAAAATTAACTTAAAGTTACAGCTTAAACCTGCAGCCTTTATCCCCCCCACAGAGTTTCCCTTTTCACAGTGTTTAAATTTGTATTTCTATCTTAATTTCATTGACTGCCTCACCATCCAATATTTAAGTTATGTAAGCCCATGTAAAGTCAATAATTAACACATATGGCTGATTTGGAAAGGCCTTTACTTTTTCATAAACAGCTTCTAAAATGATTCTTAAAAGCTTGTTATAAAGAGGAGCAAACTTCATTAGCATTAAAAACAATGGCAGGCCTCATATAATTATTTATTTATGTATTTATTTATCAAATAGTTCCCCCAGTGTTGCCTGTTGCTAAGCATGAGGAGCAGTTTAAAAAGATTAATTGCTTCACACTCAGCCCTCAAGTAACACGTTATTGCTGACTTATAAGCGACACATTGATGCCTGTGTCACAGCTGCTACAGTTTTTCTCAGTTGCTTTGGCTCGGTCCTTGGATGACAGTTGAAATTGTCAAAACAATATGTGAAGTCCTTGAAGCGTTTCATTACTTGCGCACACCAGAAAGAGCACTTGTCTTTTTTTCTTTTTTTTTTTTGTTAGCACTTGCAAATGTTTTATCACATTTAGGCAAATGACTAAGCACAACTGTCAATGTGAACAATTACTGCTGTTATTAGTCTTTCTGATCATAATAGATTAAGTTTCTATCCGTTGAATACTTTACCTCCCCAAATTATGCTGGTATTATTGCATTGTGTAAATCATCAAATGCAGAATACTCCCTCAAATAGTCAAAATCTGCCAAGCCTCTAGGTTTAAGTCGTGAATGTGAGTATTGTAACACATATTCACAGTTTTCTCAGTTACTTTTGGTCATTTGAAGTTTTCAAAACAATATGTGAAATCCTTTGTGAAACATTTTATCACTTACGCACAACAGAAAGAGCATTTCTCTTTCTTTGTTATCATTTGCAAACATTTTAAGAAATATAGGGACAGTTGTCTACAATTTGAACAGTCATTGATTGTATAAGTCTGTGTGAGCCAAGCACACGGGTCTAAGTCTCTAACATGAGTATAATAAAACATATTTTTACAGGGGCAACAGCCTGCCAATGGAAGAGGAAGAGGAAGCATGTGTGGTGGTGCAGCAACGGAAAGAAAACACAATATAGGAAAATGCAGAAAACTGCAGAGGGTGGATGCAGCATGCATGCTGGTTCTCCCTGTGTTACACTGCAAGAGAGCATTTGGGAGCAAAGAGGAGCCTGCTCAGATAAACCTTTGATTTGGGTAGCAGCCTGCCCATGGAAGAGGAAGAAGAGCGAAGATGTGTGATGGTATGGAAAGCTGTTCTTTCCCCCTTATACTGCAAGAGAGAGCAATAAATGTAAAGGGGATGTTCAGTGATTCCAGCAGTATTTTGTTACTGTAGCAAACCACTGCACATACTAGGCCCATGTTTTGTTTCCACAGTGCATGATTTTGGCATTGATAATCTACATGTTTTTATATTATTATTATTAATAATAATAATAACTTTAAATACGTAGACCTTTTGAAAACTGATTTTACAAAGCGCTTTATATACAGTGTGTTCACAAAGTATTCAGACCCCCTTCACTTTTTTAAATTTTGTTATGTTGCAGCCTGATGCTACAATTGTTTAAATTCATTTTTTTTCTCATTAATCTACACCCAGTAGGATGTTTTTTTTTTTGTAGATTTAGTAAAAAGAAAAAACTGAAATATCACATTTACATAAGTATTCAGATCCTTTACTTAGAACTTAGTTGAAGCACCTTTGGCAGCAATAACAGCATCAAGTCTTTTTGATTATGATGCAACAAGCTTTGCACACCTGGATTGGGGGATTTTCTGCCATTCTTCTTTGCAAATCCTCTCAAGCTCAGTCAGGTTGGATGGGGACTGTCGGTGGACAGTCATTTTCAGGTCTCTACAGAGATGTTTGATAAGGTTCAAGTCAGGGCTCTGGCTGGGCCACTCTAGGACATTCACAGAGTTGTCCCTAAGCCACTCCTGAGTTGTCTTCACTGTGTGTTTAGGGTCATTGTCATGTTGGAAGATGAACCTTCGGCCCAGTCTGAGGTCCTGATCTCTGTGGAACAGGTTTTCATTGAGGATATCTCTGTACTTTGCTCCATTCAGCTTTCCCTCAACCCTGACCAGTCTCCCAGTCTCTGCTGCTGAAAAACACCCCACAGCATGATG
>VUQI01006170.1:7438-21133 GCA_015106735.1 Paratilapia polleni
AAAAAGTAAATTAAAGCTAAATCAAACAATTTGTACTGAATACACTGACCGGCCACTTCATTAGGTACTGTTCACCTGCTCAATAACTCAAATTTTTAAATTTCAGCAACTCAATGCATTTAGGCATGTTGACATGGTCAAGATGACCTGGTGACGTTCAAGCCGAGCATCAGAATGGAAGAAGAAAAGCAATTTAACTGATTTTGAACTTGGCATGGTTGCTGGTGCCAGACGGGCAGGTCTGAGTAACTCAGAAACCGCTGATCTGCTGGGATTGTCCTGCACAACCATCTCTAGGGTTGCATGTTTGAATGCACAACACATCAAACCTTGAGGCAAATGGGCTACAGCAGTAGAAGACCACACCAGGCGCCACTCCTGTCAGCTAACAACAGGAAACTGAAGGAACAATTTGCATGGGCTCACCAAAAATGAAGACTAGAGGATTAGAAAAAGGTTGCCTGGTCCGATGAGTCTTGATTTCTCCTGTGACATTCGGATGGTAGGGTCAGAATTTGGCATAAAGCACATGAAAGCATGGATCCATCCTGCCTTGTATCAGTGGTTCAGGCTGGTGGTGGTGGGGGATATTCTCTTGACACATTTTGGGTCCCTAAATGTCACAGCCTACCTGAGTATTGTTGCTGACCATGTCATCCCTTTATGACCTCAGTGTACCCATCTTCTGATGGCTGTTTCTAGCAGGATAACAAACCATGTCACAAAGCTCAAATCATCTCAAACTGGTTTCTTGAACATGACAATGAGTTCACTGTAGTCAAATGTCCTCCACAGTCACCAGATCTCAGTCCAATAGAGCACCTTTGGGATGTGGTGGAACGGGAGATTCACATGATGGATGTGCCGCAGACAAATCTGCAGCAACTGTGTGATGCTGTCGTGTCAATATGGACCAAATGTTTCCAGCACCTTTTTGAATCTATGCCACAAAGTATTTGTGCAGTTTTGAAGGCAAAAGTGGTGAAGACATGAAGTGACCTGTGAGTGTAGATGCTTTCATCATACAACCAAGAGATACCTACTTGTTTTCCACCCTCACATAAGGCACACTGAGCATCTCTTTGTTCCCAAAAATCTCTAGCCACAGGTTCCTGATGTGTTCCTCATCATCCAGGAGAAGGTCCATATTGCAATCTCGGTCAATGACTGAGACCAAGTAGGCTAGAAGTGGCGTGACAACTGTTTGGATTTTCCTCCACAGTGTGTGTCTGAAAGAAATATTCATCCAACATTCTTAAAAAAAACACACATTTGCTGATATTTACTCAGAATTACAGTTGAGATGAAACCAAATCCGTAGTGTCTTGTTTGCAGTTGTGTATTTTACATTTAACACCACAAAAAATATCTTCTCATAAATGATGAATAAATGACAGATACGACTGCATTTAAATGTACCGAAAAAGCAAAAGCCAAATGCAGGACAGTATGGTATACAGCAAATATTAAAGAAACTTACAGGAATGTTCCTCCCTCCTGAAGAGCATTGACATTAGATGCCTCATTTAAGACCCAGCTTTTTGGACTAGGCATGTTATCCTCATAGTGTCTTAACAGTGAGTGAAGACGTTTCCTCACAATTTTTGCAAACAATCCTTAAAAACAAAATTAATTAACTTTTATTTCAGCAAAATGTATTTTTGTTGCAGTTTCACTGTGGTTGTGCATAGCACTGGCCTGATGTCAAAAGATCACCTGACTTATTTTCTAACCTTGAGTGTGACTTCCATCCAGAAGTGTGAGCAGATTCTGAACTCTCTTAGTGCTGAATTCTCCACTGTCTGCTGCATCTCTCAGCATGCTCACTGCACTCTGCACACAGCTTCTCACCAGATTTGTAGTATCAAACAAATCTTCCAAAACCTGAAACAAAATCATATTAAGAAAAATAATGGCAGCAATTAACATACACACTAATTATCCACAACATTAAAGCCACTGCTTTCTGCTATCACTGCTATCTTGATAGAACAGTAACTGTCAAGTGGGTGGGATACATTAGTCAGCCAGTGAGAATGTCTTACAGAATTCAGAATAATTACAGGCTGAGATCCTGTAAACAATTCAGAGCCACAGAACTGTTTTTAACCTCAGCTTTACAAACTTCTTTTTAAAGTGAAATAATTTTAATACACATCTGAGCTACTTATTATTAAGGGCGTTTCACTATCAAAAGTTTTCTGGGAGATGCAGCTTTATTTCAAAGTATGACTAAAATTAAAAACCTTGAATTATTTTTCATATTGACCTTATTGCAATATTTTATATATTATATAATACGTATATTTTATATATTATACTGGCCATTTGTGTTGGATTTCAGTTTAGATAACTCAACTCAGAGTTTAGTAAATTGTGCGTTGGTTATGTGGAAATACAGACACTCTATTCATCAAGGTTTATAAATATGCGTGGTAAAACACTTACAGTGGAGTCATCTTTTTGTGACACGCCAGTGTAGTCTTCTGTCTCCATGGCTTGGAAAGAGAGATTATTATAGGTTTTGTTTTCTTAATATATAAAACATTCTGTAGAAAAAAAGATTTGATGAATTACCCTCAGGTGGATCTTCAAAAAGATCACTTATTCGCCAATTTTTCAAGGAAAGAACATCAGAAACAAACTCTTTTGATCTTCTGAGATCATCAATGTGAACAGACCTCCAAGGACCTGAAAAAGTCAGATTAATGAAGACAGAGACATTTAAGTTTTAACTGTTATTTAGAGTATGCTCTCTCTTTTTCTGTTTTGTAAACTAATCTCATCAATATTAGTTTTGTTGTCATTTTTGTGTTATTAAAAACATGTTATGACAAAGTTACTGACATGAAATAAACCTTGGTTTGTGTGTGTGTGTGTGTGTGTGTGTGTGTGGGTGTGTGTGTAGTAGGACTAACCGCCTTGAAATCCAACATAGGAGGTTCCACCCTCCATTCGAGGTAGTTTGATGACAAAATACACAAATGTCTTTGTGCCATCAGTTGTGTCACACTTGTTTATTTCATTGAAGCATGAGTACCTTAGAAATCCAAACAATAAGTAAAAGTGAAAAAAAAAAAAATCAGAGATTTTGCACTAATGTTAGCAAATTATATAAAAGTAAGCAATTATATGGTGATCTTCCTACTCACTTGGCTGAGGAAAGAATATTCCTTCTGTGGAAGGCTTCATCATACTCTGCTTGGATAATGAGCACTTTGTCTGCATGTGTTGAGCCCAGAAATTCCCTAGTATTGAGATATAGGCATCATGTAATATAGTAATACATATATTTGAATAAACAGAATGGTAACTAAACAGTATGTTGATCCATACATCTACTCAGTGTAATAGACAGTATTAAAATTTAATCAGTTATACTAAGAATCACAAGATATAAAAGCACAAGGGTGTAGAAAAAGACAATTGATCAGCGTGATTAAAATAAACACCAGCAGCTCATATCTTTATATTATATATGCATACCTGATTTTCTTGAGGAAAGAGTACTCAGTGTCAAACTGCTGCAGTGATAGCAGCTGGATAGCTTCAAACTTTATCAGATTCTGCAGCTGCTGAGTGTCTGCTGCAGTGAGTAGTCTGGAGAAGGTTGTAACCTTTAAAACAGAAAAGAACCAAGGATTACAAAATATTAATCAATCAATTTCTCATTTGCCAACAGAAAAGGCTAGCCACTGTGTGTGTGTGTGTGTCTGTCTGTCTGTCTGTCTGTTTTCATACATCATTCATGTGTCATCATGTAATTAATAATCCATACTACAAACTGCTTGGTACTGTTTATATACTGGTTATTACACATATATTACTCTTTTTGAATTTCAGGCTTTCATCTCATTTACTAAGCCACAGTGAAATTTTACCTGTCTTTTAACAATATCAAATAAGAACTACAGTAAAACCTAAATGAAAGTTAACCAATACTTCCACTTGCCATAAGAATATTGAAGAATAAAAATCTAAATCAAATTTAACAAAAGTATAAGTCTAAGTAGAAATAGCATGAGCAAGACTGTAAGAGTGTAAGTAAGAGCGTGTCTAGTAAAAACTAGTTGTAACATGACTGATTATTATCGCTCAGTAAATACGATTCTAAGTGCAAATCGTGAGTCACTAACTCTCAGCGCCTGACATAAACCCAACATATGCCAGTGATGACGGTTAACATTTTTCCTTTTAAACTGAAAATTATAGCAGTGTCGATGGGCCTAGAAATTCAATGCACGTTTTCAATACCTGGTTTTAATAATGTTACAGTGTTACAGAGTTGTTTTTTTCCTGTGTAACATTTGAAAGCAAACAAAGAAAAATTACCTCAGTGAATAAGAAGTGTGACTGTTCAGGCTGCTGAATGTGACACACAATGTAGTCTCCCAATGAACTGTGCACTGCCCCTTTAACATATTCTTGCATTAAATGCTCTCTTTCCTCATCAGGAAGTTTGGATTTGTCCAAACGAACAACTGAGTCCGGAGTGGCACAGCTGAGCAGAATGTGTTTGGCTTTGTTCAGAATGACCTGAGCATCAGTTTCAGTACTCTGACTCTCTGTTACTTGCATGACCACAGAGGAGCAGGTGTCTGAGTGGTAGCCGATGAACACATCACTTGGAACATACTGTTTTTTTACATACTGAGTGCTTAAGGAGACAAAAGCATTAACCCATTCCTCTAGTTGTCTGGCAATGTCCTTCTGTTCATTTCTGAGGACAGTGTTGATGTTGAGGTAGTGTTTCTCCAATCTGTTAATGAGTGGTATTGGAAACTGCTCATAGACCACTTCTTTCTCTTCAATGACAATGAGCCTGAATTTTTGGTGCACTCTGCATTTCACACGATGTGTTCCTAATCCAAGATCAACATACTTTTGACCCCCGAGAGTCACATAGTACTGGTTCAGAGCATCGTACAGACTTTCGTACAGATTTTGAAGGTTTAGAAGCACAACTGTCTGTCCCGTCTCCATGCAAACCTTGACACGATTTATGTTCCTGCAAATCTGTGTGTACTCCTGATCCTTAGGGAAGCTAGAACCAAAGATTATCTCTGGGTGGATTTGATGAGAAAAGAATATCTGTTGGAGAATCTGAAGAGCTGCATAGTTTTTTGTGAGTAGTAAAAGATAACGACTTTCCTCCATTTGGGAAGCTGGAGAGATGCTTTGCTCAACCATTTCAATAGCTGTGATACTGGCATTGGTTAAGTCATTTTTGAGTTCTTTGCTGAATATTTCAATTACATCAACATCATCTTTTCCGCTGAAGTTTCTCAGGACTGCCCCAGTGATCTGATCTGCAGTAGGACGCTCACTGGACATTTTGGTTATTGAAAATACCATTTTTATCAGACTGTAGAAATCCCGGAGACCAAAAAATCCATTGCCTTCTTTGCATACTGTCACATACGCTTTTGCAAATGGCTTGAAGAGGTGTTTGATCTTTTCAAGAACCTGTTTGTCAGATGAGCAGATTCCTTTGGCACTTTTGATAAGCTCTTGCTCATTTAAATCTCCGCGGGACACAAAAATTCCACGATTCATCTTGGCGGGGTCCAGTGCCCAGTTAGAAATTCCAATGAACCCAACCCTTTTATGAGGTTTTGGCTCATCATCAACACAGCCCTCTTCCAGTAATGGGTGCAGTGCTTTCAGTGGCATTTTCGGGGAATCCTCAGCCAGTCCAATCTCATCGAGGACAACTACTGAGATATATTCATCCAAGTTTTTGTTTTCTTGAAAGCGGGCACATTGCTTGAATGTATTGATGATTCCTTCAGGAGTTGAATGAGGGCTACACTGGAAAGACACCAGATGTATTTGCTTCAGCTTCTTGTAGAGGTCAGAATGTGATGTGGGACCCTGCATTGCATCTGCAACAAGGGTTTTAGACAGTGATTTGGAGCTTCCGGGTTTTCCAACAATAAACAAGGGAATTCTTAACTCAATGCAGACCACCATCATGAAGAAGTTCTCTTTCAAAGCCTCATTTCTGGCGATCGTCTTACCCATGGGTACACCACTGAGTAGGAGGTCCTGCATGAGTTGGATTTCCTGCAGTATTCTCTGTGGTTTGTACTCACAAGGAAGAATTTGGCAGATAGTTTCTTGATACTGCTCTTTGCTCTCCAAACAGGACTGATAGCATACTCCAGTAGCCATCAAGAGTGACCAGATTACTCTGTCACTAGCAGGTGAAAATGATGGACTGTTTTTTTTCCTCTGATGTTGCTGCTGAAAAAAGGCTTTGAGATTTTCAGCAAACATTGGATGGTTTTTGTGGAACCACAGAAATACTTGCATGCAACGTTCAACATCCCTCAAACTGACAAAGCTGCATTCATCTTTCCTCTCCCTCATGAACTTTTGTGATAATGATAACACTTTAATTATTGTTGGGATGTGGCCTCTCTCAATCAAGCTGTCCTTCGCCTGTCTTTGCACTATTTGTTCAATGTATATTTGCTCTGTTGAGTCATTGAGTTGTCCAAAATCCCAAACAAGAGGTATCATGCTGGGTGGTAACACATGAACACGATACACAAGCTGGCGGAGAGGGATGGAGCCAAGTCTGTCTTCAGTCTCCTCAGCCCGAACCCGATAGCCCAGTCCTGATGCTTCCAGCCTCTCAATCATTTGGTCAGTATGTTTTCTGTAAGGGTTGCATGCTGCAATTATCTGTAGCCCTGCTTTAGAGCCAAGCTCTTCTCCCTGCACTGAATTATCACAAAGGATCTCCTTGATGCTACTAATGGCTTCTGTGGTGTTTGCCTCATCAAAGAAAAGAACAGAGTCAAACTCATGATTCTCTTTATTGGACTTTGCAAGAGTTTCTGCCTGCTTCACTTTCTCATAAATCATTTCTGATGTAGTTCCTCCATGAACCTTGACCAGTTTCATGTTTTCTGCTGGTGCTCCACATCTTCTCAGTTCACACATAAATTTTATGAGCCTTGTCTTTCCACATCCTGTCTCACCCATTATGATGACAGGAATCCCACACCTAAATCTCATATGAATTGCCATCATTTTTAGGATATTGTCAGTGGTCAGTTCATATGTTTCATCGGGATCTGTTGGCCACTTGATGCCAAGCACACTGCACAGATGCTCAATCTTGTCGGCTCTCGGGAGTTGATCAAAGTCCCTATTAAAAGGGACTCTCTGAAGTTTTAAGCCATCATACAGCTCTTGAGTCATGATGTTTTTCTTTATCACTTCTTCTGTCACAGGATTTATTGCATCAACTCCTTTTTGGTTATTGGGCTTAAGGTGAAATCCGATGAACGTCATGGACATGTGGTCATCATTAAAAAAGATGTATGGATGTGGCTCAGATTCCCACCTTTTTCTAATGTGGAATGGAGCTAAATCTTTTTCATTTAGCCCACTGATGTCAATTTGTTGCCTCCCTGGGCTCTGGTCAGTGATGCATAGTGATGGGGTTGCAAAGTCTTTGGACATCAAGATCATGAACTCAACCACAAAGTTTCTGAAACCACGAAGAGTGTCTCCAACAAACTCAAAGTTGCAGAAAACTGAATTCTCACAGTCTTGCAACTGAAGATTAAGGAACCAGACAAAGTTACACAGCTCTGCCCATGATGGATCTATCATACCACAATAGATTAAGAGTATCTGAAGACACTTTGCATGAGTCCCTTCAATGCTCCGGTAAGTGAAGTTGTCAAGATTGTCATTGTTGTAAAAACGTGTGAGGTACTGGTATGGTCTTTGAAAAGCTTCACTCCTGAAACATTCACCATCCATGAGGGGGTCAACACATTCCATGTTCGGATTTTCCTCTTTCTGCATTTCCAAAGACATAACCTCTTTTGGTGGACGGCAAAAGACCTTTGGGAAAACATCTGAGAAAGCAAAGTTTTCCTTTCGTCCCTAAAAGTATATAAATATATAATTTAAAGTTTAGAACAATCAAGTCTATTCATGCAACATTTTTGTTTCATATACAGATAAAATACAAGTATAATTGTTTATTCCTTCAGCACAAAGTAAATGCTTATGGCATAATTTTGTGCTACCTACTTATTTGATCATGTTTTTAATTTCAAATGTCAATAAAATGAATAAACTATACCAATAGTATAGTGTAGTATGATTTCATAAGAACTATACAAACAGTAAAATCTCCATTTACCAATCTGGTGGCATATCTGCCCTGATCATTTGTGGATTCTAGTAATTCAACGATATACAAGTGTTTCTGGCTGCAGCGCCACATCTGACCGTCTGAATCCATCAGGTACCGCAAAAAGAAAAGCTTGAATATAAATTCATTCAAGCCTTTTTTCACCTGGGAATTAGGTAAAAAAAAAAATTGTGTTACTGAATAAAGCAAATTATGACCAGCTAACAGAACCACAATACACATTTAAATAAATAAACTAATAAATAATAGAACTTTTACTATGGTTAAATAAAAATTGCTTACCGAGGATGTGACATCAAAATGAAACACCTTAAGATCTCTTTGTTTTGGTGTGTCATATAAAAACTGGAGAATCTTGTGGTCATCAACCTCATGTTCAGTTAGTCTGATGCACTTCTTAAATGCAGTTCCTTGTTCAACATTTCTCTCCAGCTTTTCATACAATCTTTGGACATACAATGACTTACCTAAAATGGTAGAATAATATGTTGACTGGTTACAGAAATCATGGCAACAATAATAACTGAATGCAATGCATTACAGATGTATTTTAAGAGGAAATAATTTTGTTATCACAAGACACAAAGCCGGATATGACTCAGCACCCTGTTTTCTATATAAATACTATAATGTGAAACTTATTTCAAAGGATCCCAAAGACATTTGCAGTTATTGTCAATATTAAAGTGTGGACATTTTTAAACTGAAACTGACACAGCTTAAAGAAAATTTGTTGCATGTCGTAATGACACTGTAGGCAACTGCATAAACTAAATCAATACAAGCATTGCTTGAAGATGGTTTTTAAAGGGGTGCACCACTTTAAGAAAATTGTGTAAGGGGTCCCCTAACAAAATATGTGACAAAGGAACTGCATATTATCTTTATTTATAGTAGAAGATATTGCCAAATGCATGAGGATCAACACAGCCTTTATCAACAACAATCTTAAAAGTGTGGGTGGATCAAATCTTTTAGAGTTAATTAATAGATAAACAGATATTGTTTTATTAAGGTTTTATTGATGACCTATCTGAATAATTATTTTACATAACATTGGTAGAGAGAAAACTTTGTCATAAGAAAGTCACATGTAAGACTCACCAACTCCTGCCCGACTGGAAGCAACAATACCCAAAGAATGGCCACCTTTGAACACCAAATTCTTGTAATCTGAGGTGACGGCGTAATGCCTGGACAAGTACTGCTGGATCCTTTCCAATGGCTCTTGTGGCACAAAGTCTGTTTTGTACTGACTGAATGCAGTAGGGATATAAGTGTGCTCCCTGTCAGAGCTGCAAAAGATCACTAGCCTGTAATCAATTTTACGGGAGTGCAGTTTCTGAAAACACTTCTCCACTGCACAGCTAACATCGTACAAAAGTTGATCTGCCCAGATCATTGCATAAACCTTCTGGCCAATGTCACCTGGTGTGAGACATCTTCTCAGGAAAAGCTCTACTTGTTCATAAGATGTTGAAGGGGTACACAAGAGCACCTCATCATAAGTCGGCAGTGGCTCGAAGTCACTGGTCATGTACAAGCAGATACTTGAAGTCAGGACCTCATCGTGTGGGCAGATTATGAGATTAGGCTGTTTTGAGTTTAGACCTTTTGGAAGGCTCCTTCTAAGTGAATTGTCTTTTATCTCTGAGAGCAACGGTTCCTCTACCCATTCATTCTGATTTTGGTTTTCTGTCATCAATTGCAACAGACCTCCTAAACTCCTAATGTCTAATAGGGCATGGAAAAATATTTCCTCATTCCTCATGTAGCCATTCCACAACTCTTCCAGTTCTTTCAAACCAACAGCCTGGTCTGCCTCATCTGCTGGGTCATTGTCATGTGTAAAATGACTAAGAATGGGTGAAGACTGATCACTGTGTTCATTATCCCTTTTGCCATGCTCATATAGGTTATGAAACCTTCTCCATGTACTCCAGACATCTGATGTTGTGCAGTTTGGTTTGATGAAAGAAAGCATCATCAATGCTTTGTCGTCTATTTCTCCATTCATATTTGTTGGAGTCACAACACTGCACAAGTAGAATATTTGTTCTGCTGTGAAGTAGTTTAAGTAGTAGTGATCATTTCTCTGTCTGTCCATGAAATTTTGCCAATCATCAAGAAACAACTCCATCTTCTTAGACAGCGATGTAAGTTGTTCAACTAAACTTCCATTTACTTTGAAGCCATACAGGGTCTTGCAAAAGTTGATTTCCATAATGATACATGGGTCACTCTGAGTTTTGCAAAAAATCTTGGCTTCCCAACCCCTGAAAAGCGGGTTCCCTGCAGCGTGAAGGTCTACAAATGCTTTGGCAAGTCTTTGGATGTTCTCAAACACCTGAATATGAAAAAGAAATGAGATTACAGATGATATAAAAATATAAATGAATTATTTTAAAGATCAAACATTAAACAAATCACACCTCAGTGAAACGCTCCACTTCACTCTGGTTTTGTTGCTTTTTTCCAGACATAAGCATAAGCTTATTTTGCAGCTCTTTCAGGTCCTCATAGGTGTATATCATGTTTTTATGTCCATCCTCAATTTGCAGTGTCAGAGAATTCTCTAAATCAATCTATAAAGAGAAATATTAAAATGATAACTGCAATTGTGTGTTTAAGTCGTTAGACCCGAAAACTATGATCACAGGCACATGCATAAGTTATTACTGTTAAAATAACATATTTTAAAAAATCTGCTTCAAGGGAAAATGATCTCACGAATAAATTGTTCAAACATGTTTATTTCTTAGAATTTCTTATTAATACTCAAATAAAATTACCAAAAAAAAAAATCACATAAAAGGTGACACTAGCTATTACAAAAAAAATGTACCACATTGTGACAGCAGCACATGGTCTAGAGATTGGCAATGTGAAAGCATTCCTTATTCCTTTCAAAATTAAGCATTACTGTCATGTAATTTATTTGTGTACCTTTTTCTGGTCTTGTGCCTTGATGTTATACACCCCCCTCTCATTGATGGATGTAGCCAGAGACAGAGATGAAAACTCAACAGATCCATGACTTTCTCTAACAGTTGTTAACCATTCCAGATGGCGTGAAGTATCCCACTGAAATGAGACATCAAACAAAAATATGTGTGTAATTCTGGATGGAAGAAAATCTTTTCATAAATGGCCAGTAAAATAAATTGACTGGAAATATCTGTTTCAGACTGCAGTCATGCTGAATCAAAAGAAATAACCTGAGCATGTAAAGTACTGGCTTTGCTGTTTCAGAACATTACACATCATAGATTACAGGTATTTTAGGGGCTTGAGATTTTCCTTATAATTGATATATCCTACAGTTTGTATGGTAGTGACATTTAGTAATTATTTATCTGTGTACTGACTTCCAAATGTTTGTTTATATTGAGAAGACTTCCATCCCAAAATAATCCCTACATAGACACAATTTATCCCTTGTAGTTTGGATTTTCTGCCTATTTGAACCCCTCCACTCTTGATGAAGGTGAGGATGAGTAGTACTGTGGCCATTTTGGTATTTCAGAATCAATTAGGGCCACCTTAAACTATTTGTATTCATATTTGACAAACCTGCACTGTAGTGCAGCTGCACTGTAGAGCAGCATGTGCTCATTTTTCTTGATGCTTCTTGAGTCCATCCGGTTTTTTTACAACAGCAGTTTGATTTTATATTTAATTTGTCCATCATTCCTAGTGGTTAATACTGAATTTGCAAACAACTTGCAAAATTACTGCCTTAATAACTACTTAAAAATTAAGTTTATTGCAGCAAGAAGTACGATCTTACAGATCATGGTGGTTCCGAGCATAAGCATAAGGTAATGGGTTTTTTTTAAGATTGAGGAGAGAAATCCATGTTTCTCTGCCCTCCAATTTGTGAGCTCAGTTGACTCGTTCAAAAAACAGCTGAAGAATCATCTTTTTAAACTGGCATTTAGGTAGCATTTTACTGTGTTTCTTTTTAACTTTATTTTTTATCTCTGATGTCCTGGTGTCATTTTACTACTGGTTTTATGTTTTTTGTTTTGTTGGTTTTATTTGATGTGAAGCACCTGGTGATTTGTATCTCGAAAGGTACTACGTAAATAAATTTACATATTACTAAATTTAGTTTTTTCACAAACAAAAAGGTACAAAGCAACAAATTACTGATATTGCATTAACTGTGTGTAATCTACCATATTTGCACCAAGTCATTAATATCAAACCAAAATAGCAAGTAAATCCATAACACTCAAAGAAAGAGACTGTTCCCTAACTCGACCCAACCCCAGACTACTGATTATGTTATTAGTATATACCAGTATTAGTAATAACACAAACCTCTACATCAGCTTGCCATCACCTTGCCAGGGGGAATAAAACCAATAACATGTCTTGTAAAATATTTACTGAGGTCTTGCAAATATCTTTTAACTTTACCCCTTGATTAAAGCAAGCAGGTTATTTAATTATTTAATTGCTTCAGTGGGAAAGTATTTCGTGTTTAGGCCATGTTCCTTTGTCCATTACTTTTACAGCATGGCATGTTATATTTCATAAAGGACAAAAACTTACCAGCTTTGCGGGTATATCTTTGTCATTATCAAGTGCCTTCCACAACTTTAACAATGAATCCTTGAACTTTTCAAAATCAGAATCCTCCTTCAGGTCATACAACATGGATGAGTAACCAAGGACAGCATCATGAAAACAGGCCACTCGGTCAACATCCATGTCATTTTCTCCAGCAGAGATTGATGCCAGGTCAACAAAAACTTTCAGCTCATTGATATCTGCAATTACAAGCATGCTTTAGCAGTTATGAAATACTATATTTAATTGCTAATAATAAAGAATGGAATTTTTTGCACCTTTAAGTTCTTTTTTAATCCACTGGATAAAGTCTTTACTCTGAAGGAGTTTCTCTAGACATTTCTTGTGATTGTCCGCAATGTCTTTCAGAATATTTTTTGCATGTATGAAAGCCTTATCAATGCAGTTCAGGCTGTTTTTCTTGAAGCTGGATTCATTCTGAAAAATACACATTTATAGTAAATCACATAATAACTTTTTAGAAAAGTATATAGACCCAAAAATAAATGTTCTATGATGGTTAATTATTTCATAAATAAAGCTCTGGAAAAAATTAAGAGACCACTGCAAATTTTTCAGAAATCAGCATCTCTACATATATGACAGTCATTCCATTCCAGTGTCTCTTGAATTCCAACACAAGCACACCTGTTTCTACCTAATAAGGTACTGATGAGGTGATCACCTGAACCAAATCTTATTTAATGAGGAAAAGTATAAAAACCATTGCTGTGGTCATCACTATCCTCTTGCAATAGGACCAACTGGATGGCAAAAACAGTGCTAGTAGTACATCAAAAGTAAAGCTAGAAAAAAGTAAAGCTAGAAAAAAGCCCTTCATCAATGAGAAGCAAAGAAGAGCCAGGCTGAAGTTTGCAAAAGACCATAAGGATTGGACCATAGCGGACTGGAGTAAAGTCATTTTCTCTGATGAG
>VUQI01006171.1:2778-13145 GCA_015106735.1 Paratilapia polleni
TCAAGTCCAACAGTTCCAGTACTCCAGATTCCTTTTTCTTGGTTAAATAGTCTCTGCACAGCTTTGAAGTATGCTTGGGGTCATTGTCTTGTTGGTATATGTACCCATGACCAATCAACTTCAGTCCAGAAGGGGTTCCATGGTGCACCAAGATGTTGTGGTAGACCTTCTTGCTCATGATAAAGTTGATTTTCATTAATTTTCCCACACCTTTTCCAGATATGGAACCCAGTACCCTAATGGAATCTCCACCATGTTTCACTGTGGGTGAAATATATCTAGCATCAAAACGTTCTCCAGCTTTTCTGTGGACATAAACACGATGATGCTCACCGAAGAGTGCAAACATGGACTCGTACATCCAGAGTGGCCTCTTCCAGTCATTTGCAGTCCAGTGTTTGTTCTCTCTGGCAAATCTGAGGCCTCAATAATGGCTTTATAGCAGCCATTCTTCCCTTTTAGCCTTGTTCCTTCAGTTGACTGCTTATGGTCATTCTGGAGACCTTCTCAGACTCTAATCTAGAAGCATTTATCTCGGCCTGAAGATCAGCAGTGGTCTTCCTTCTGTCTCTAATACTTAAAATCTTGAGATGCCTGGCATCTGCTATAGTCAGCTTTTGTTTTCTGCCTCTTCCGTGGCACATTTTCTAAGTACCAGTCTCGGCAATCGACTCCAAAGCATACTTGACCACACTGTGAGAACACTTTATGTCTTGCCCTATTTGTCTCAAAGACTATCCACCATCATGAAGTGTTTTAATGTGGACTCTTTCCTTTTCAGTGAGTTCTCGACATTATACCAATTTGAACAGTAGTGAGGAATTTCAAACTGAATTCACATTTTATACCCAAATTTGAGCCGGCACACTGGACTTCTCTGGGAAGTCGGAAACTAATCCATTGGAAACATTCAACCACTAAAACTAATTTTTCTGTTCAGGAATGCACGTAAATAACTGTAATTTGGCATCTTAATTCAAACATAATAATATGCTTTACTATTTTTTTCTGCTTTTTTGTAAAACAGTAAATTTGAAAATTCATGGATAACAACAATAATTATATTTTAGCATTAAAAATATAATTTCGATTAAAGAGCTTGCACATACTGGTGGATTAACCATCACAGAAACATATAAAATGATTTGAGTAATTACCAGTACTGTTAATTTAGGGACGTTGTGGCATAAACCTTACATTAGGTGGTCTAATAAATTTGTTAAGCACTATACATAAAAATATGCATATAACTGGAATATGCTTACTGTGTACACCTGTCAAAATATACTGTGACATTGAATCAAAGGTATCCAGAGTCCACTGTTCAGAATGTGGGGTTGTTGAATATTTCACGTTTTGCTTAAAGTTTTTGCTATGTTAAAATGCTGTGGTGATTAGTTTCCTATTTTTTTACTACTGGTATACACTTTATAAGCTGACCTTCTTAATAATAAATCTGACATAAATCAGATAAATCTGAACTTGTGTGTCACAGTAAGTAATGACAGTTAACAACAGTGATGCTAAACATGCATTTCAGTGTCAGCATGGCATAAATGTAGCAAACTGAAATTATTCTGGTCCCTGCTGGTATTACTTAGAGTTATTAGGTATTATTTCGATTATTCAGAGTTCTTGCTATAGCATACTGTACATGGTGACTGCATTTTTTGTACTGCACAACTGTTAATGTTGGATGTTACATTTGGATAACCCCAGTGACCTAAAGCTGAGAATAAAAAAGCTTTGTCTTGGAAACAGAAGTACATACAAGGGCTAGAACTATAAATGCTGAAAAGATTCAGGTTTGTTAGGGACAGATGCAACTACTTGGTCTAAGTCAAAGAGCTATGTGTAAAAGGTAGCATTTCTTCTTATCAGGGCAGTGTGCTATCAGCAGCTTGAAGTCGAGCCTCTGGGTTTTTGCTCTAAATGGGAAAATCAAAGTAACAGAAAGGCCTATAATACACACAGCATGAGGCATTTTAGCTGTGCTCTTTGTGTCGCTTTCAGAGCTACAGGCTGGCTTTGACTTGAGGCCTTTATGAAAGCCACTTCTGATTGCTCACACGCTTAAAATACTGTTGTAAAATATCCCCTTTTTACACTCTAAAACCACACCAGACTGCAATATATTTTTCATAATATTCCACTGGATGCTTCACTGGCGAAACCATAATTGCCTTCAGTTTACTAAAATTAATATCCAGCGCAAATTTCAGAAAGATAATTGAAACCAATTTTTAAAACAATGTGAACATCTACTTAGCAATAACAAGCTGCTGATAACAGCCTGTGTTTTGTTAAAGTTGCTGAGCAGTGGTCAGCTTATTAAGCTTATTAACCTCTGTCTAATACCTCCAATAACTTCCAGTATACATTATCATGGTCTTCAAAAATACAGCAAAACAGAAACATTTAATAAAAAAAAGCCAGCCTAGTGGATCCGAGAGTAATTCACATTGTTGAGTACTCACAGTCTACCAGCAAATTGTGTGGCTGTTTTGCTGATATGTGAGCTCTCAGTTTCAAGCCACAAATACAAAATAGTCTGAGCTCATGGCATGGAATTTATGTTTCATTTTTATTTCTAATAAGAGTATGGTGGCACATGTTGGAAATGCAAATAGTTTCACCAGTGGCAAAATATTTCATATGTATATTGTAAGTGATTTGTAAGTGATTCGTAAATAAGCTATCTATTAGCGGACATAGATGGCTAGAGTGATGAGTTCCCTTTAGATCACAGAATGTGCCGCATTTTATTTGCAATACGTACATTTAATTCAGAGGCATAAAGCAAAGACGCCCACATCACCTCTCTCAACCTCACAGATAAACAGGCAGATCCCTGCACAGGAAAGGACTGATGAGAGATGGAACAAACTGTTTATCCTTTCATACATGTATGCAGCATCTGCTAATCAATAGCAACTCATGATATCTGGCTTTTTTCCTATCGCATTTGCCCCTGCCTGAATGTTTCTTTCTGTTTCTGTTCAGTCCATTATGTGTCCTTCTTTTCTCTTTCATACATTTCCATCTCTCCCTTCCATTTCTATCGTCTCCATTTTCTCTTTACTTTCATTTTCCTCTCCTTTGTCCTCTCATCTCCCCCCTCTCGCTTCTTTTCCATCCACTTGTCCCTCTCACTTTTTTTTTTTCAAATTTACTCTCAACTGCTCTCCTTTTCCTGCTGTCTCTCGTCTCCTGCATGCACCACAGTAGCTGCCTCTAAGGCAATCAAACAGTGGGAGTTTTCAACACAGCAGATGCGCTGGATGGATGGGAGGAGGATGAGTGGAAGAGGTTGAGGGTGAGCAGCACGCAGGCTGGATGCTTGGAGGAGAGAGGACAACCTACACCGGTCTTTTTTATGTCAGAAAGCATGCCAGAACAAAGCTTTTTTCTAAACATTCAGAATCAGTTTTCAAGAGTTATTGATTTAAAAATGTTTAAGACTTCAGAGGGTTTATGCTGAATAGGACTTCCAAGTAAGTGCTGTAGCCCAATGCTTGTGCTTTTAAAAGCCAGTGGCTCTGTTTCTACTTTAACTATTTTTGCATTTTAAACAACTAACACTATCTCATAGCTACAAATGGTAATGTGACAGGCATTATCACCAGACTTATTTACATCAGTGCCAAGAGTCAAGTGTTTGCCATCTACCGTCTGTCTGTGTACAGGCACACAAAAAAGGACTGGGAGTGCATGGCAAGCTCGACACAGCTTTCCCTCTCAAATATCGCCCGCCCTCTTTGTTGTTATTGTTGTTTCTGCCGCTGCCATGTTAATTAATTCAAGACTCAAATAATAATGTATAAGTAGCAAAACATAATGCCAAAGCCTCAGAGAGTCAACAGCATAATTACACAACGGTTTAAATTGCAAGAGTTACATTGTAATTAACGCTGTGTAGCTTGTAAAGTGTCATTATGTGCATGTTAAACGCTAGAAATGGGCTCAGGACTGCTTAAGAGCTTCCTATCACTTGACACATCAAAAGAAATGTGGAGACTGGAGCTAAGGCATTATAAGAGGAGTTATTAGCAGGATGAAAGAAGAGTTGTGATGGAGGGAGCGCATGTAAGCGAGTGTGTGAGAAACAAATAAATATAAAACATTCTATTTCTACATAAAACCTATTTGTGTGCGACTTTGTGTGCTTGAGAGAGAAAATTAAAATGCCTGTCTGTGTTTGCTCTCTTCAAAATGTACTTGATGGTTTAATCTTCTAAATAATCAAAAATCTCAGACAGCCTGCTGCCTCCTTTCATCAAGTGCAACAGAGAAAGGGGAATGTCGCTGTCCGTGGTGCTGAAAGTGAAGACACTAGAGCCATGCACCCCTCGCGCTCACGACAGCAGCCCGTCCTCCTGCTGGTTACATGAGCTTCATTTGGCTCCATCCTCTGTGCATGTATTGATTAATTATGATTGGCCCGGCAGGTGGCAGGGGGCTAGCTTTCATTTGTTAACAGCCACCTCCGTTGTTGTCTTCGGGGAAAGACATCTCAAACATCTAATGACCGCTGATGTTCAACTTTTATGAGGGAAGAACCACCAGTTGTTGCGCAGTGCGGTCGGAGAGCAGAAAAACACAGGTACACACACACACATATAAATGACAAACACACAAACAGGGATTACCTGTATAGTTTGGCGGTTGTAGACTTTAACTACGTGGAAGTTAAAACTGTAAATTCCTTTCCGTGGTGCAATGAAATTACTTCTCTCTTCATCAAAATTCCTCCCAACATTTACTAGAACCTGAAAGAAAGAAAGAAAGAAAGAAAGAAAGAAAGAAAGAAAGAAAGAAAGAAATTCACTGATACAACTGCTTTAAAAGCCTATGCAAGACACAGTTGCAAACGATTCCAAATATTTTTATTTAAAAAGTGACTTGAGGTGGAAACAAACTAAGTCATGCTTCCCTTCTGACAAAATGTTTTCTTATACAGCTTAACCCTTCATCCAGAATTTCCTCCGTTGTATATTTGGTATTGAATTGACTAATCTATTCAGCCCACGTGTTACTGATGCAGATTCACGTTTGTGGAGCAGGACATTCTGTTGAGACTATTGCCCCCCCTGGCCCCAGACCACACAGTCAGATTCATTCATGTAGAAGGATAACTCTCTGCTTTTTATCTGGGCTTTTTCTCCTTGTCAGAACTTCTAAACTTTATAAGGAATGAAGGGGAACTTGATCAGTCTTTCAAATTAATTTTTCAATTATGCACTCCTGCAGCCAAATGTCTGGTTTTATGGATGGAGGCGAACTATGACGTGTAATTGAACGGCAGTTTGAGGGAGAATTAACCTTTAACGGCAGTCGGGTAGGACCTCACTCTCGCGACCTTCCGTTACTAAATTATTTGGGGAGATGTCAGCTCCCATATCCCATATTGTCAGCTCAAAAAGTTGAAATATTCAAAAGCCCTGCCTACCTGGCTATACAACCACTTCGGAAATTAAATTTATTACCTAAAAAAGGAATCGTCGGCGACGATGATCCACATTTAGTTATCTCCGATAACCAACACCAGACGGGGACAAGATGCATCTGCGCAAAGGTCCAGCCACTGTGGCATATATCTATTCCCCAAGTTAACTTGGATTCTTGTTTTTTTTTTTCTCTCTCTTTCTAATGGTCTTATGCAACATGTCTGTTGACTAAGTGAAGTCTTTATTGCGCACAGTCTATATTCGTTGTTTGGAGTTTTTTTAAGGTGCCGCAGAAAGACGAAGTAGAACACTCTTGTGGTTGTCTAACGTGCAGGAAAAACAACGCCAGTTTTAAATCTGACGCCTTTGTGCCATCGACTAAATTATATTTTAAACTACCCCCCAACCCCCATCAACAGGGTAAATTGTCTTCCCTTCTTATTGATCCACTTCACCTAAAACACCATTTATTATATATTCTGCACAATAAAAGCACAGACCATTTTAAACTTCTGTGTGTGCTGGTCTACAACATTCCTTCGTCAGGTCGTGATAAGAGTACAACTAAAAAAAGCTGACTGCAAACAACAGTGAAATGCCCTTTTTCTTCTGGGTTTTATTGTTATTGTTTCTCTGTGACACAATGGAATAGATATTTTGCCTCCTACCCGATCAAAGTAGATGACCATAGTCCGGTTGCTCATCTCGGAGGGCTCATGGTTGGTGTTCCGGACTGCGGAGAACGCCACCTTTGCGCTTCCCGAGCGCACCGATATCCCGAGCGCCGTGCCTGTGGGGTCCGAGGTCGGGTTGGAGTCGCACACCACTAGGCACTTTCCCTCCAGGACGATTGGTTCCGTCTCGTTCTGAGCGCGGATCGGGCTCGCCGCAAGCCACACGGCACTTAAAAGGCAAAACGCCAGCATGCCGGACCGGAGCGGTGAACTTCTTCAGGTCGTCTTCACACCTCAAACCGTGGGTCTATTCCCCTTTAAAAAAGTAAGGTAGGAAGAGTTTCCCGCTGTTCCCCCGATTAACCTTAAAGGTTCGTTTTACAACTAGGTGTCACTCCGCTTTCTTGGATTTAATTAGCCTACTGTAAACTCCTTGGTGGAGTGTCTTAAGGAGAAACCAGACGGTTTATTTTTAGGCGTCTCTCCTCCTTTTTTCAACAATTAGTTTATTAACCCGTATTTCCAGGCGAGTCCCCAGTTTTCACCTGTTCTTTTCCTCTTTTCTCACTTCTCAGCAGCTTTTCTGTCACTCGGAACCACAATAAGCATGAGTCGTGCGCGCAGCGGAAGGGCCCTGGACGAGTGACGAGGCAGCAGAACTCATAGCGCAAAGGGGGGAGCTCCGTCTGCTCTCTCGCGCGCGCTTGAATTATTGATATGTGAGATATGAGAGTTTCAAACACAAAAGGCTCTGAAGGGACGCGGCGCGCGAGCGAAAGATGCTCCCGCCCAGGTCCCACTTTTTCCTTTTTTTTACAGACCCCTCCCTCCCTCGGTAACGGAGACTCATCATCGGATTAGCGCGTGCGCGTCTTCGATATTTTCCAATCACTGCGTGCCGACCGCCCCCTCCCCGCCCCACTACTCGAGCGATCCTCTCTCTCTCTTGCTTTCTCTCTTTCTCTTTCTGCCCCTCTCTAAGGCTTGCTCCATCCCAAACTCCTCTCTTCCTTTCTCTTTTTTTAAATCTATCTATCTATCTATCTATCTATCTATCTATCTATCTATCTATCTCACTGTCCTAGCTTGAATGTAAGTTGATTAATAACACCGTAATACCACAGATAGATAGATAGATTCCTAAATTTAAGGAGGTACTTTTGATTCCTAGGCAGCCATAAAAGATACCAAGATGAGGTGTAGCAATGCAGAAAAGTGTGCCAAATGAGCACCACTGGGAAATAAACCAGCGGGGACACACAAACATCACAGGTACCTTTTTAAAGAGTGATTCCAGCAATTTAGTATGCCACTCCCATAAAATCTTGACTTTTAGTGCCCTGTAATAGGGGAAGGTGTATTGATCCCCAAAGCACTGATACATTCAATACAGTGTTTTAAGTATCAATGGTGTGTCAATAGAAAAAAACAAATGGATCCTACGCATGTAAGATCACAATCTGGCTACATGAACACTTCACACAGTGAACATTTGTTCTTTACCTTTAAATAATTTGGTAATGACTGACGTATATTCAGAAGTATCCCATAATCCAATCAGTTCATAAACCATTACATAATTTTCTTGCCTAAATGATAGCACATTAGCTGCTTATGACAATGTAACATACTGATGTGCATATGCCACTGCATAGTATGGCTGCTTTAATGAGCGTGTTTTAAACACCACACCAGTGTCAGTTTAAAAAGGCTTTTACCTAGCACTTTACTAGCACTTTAATTTCTACTCTTGTCACAATATATTTGTCATGATCCCTGAATTTAAATTTGCTTGGTGTTCAGAATTCTTGTTTGTTTTCAGGTGATCTGATTGGTTGCTTTATGATTTCTTTGTTCTTAGTTTTGTTTGTTATATAGATTTACTCAGTTTCCTGAGCCTTTAGTGTTGGTTGTATTTTAGTTCTATTTACTGCTTGCATTTATAGAGTTTGATTAGTCTCCTCACTGTTTCCCTCTGTGTTATCCCCTGTGTTAAGTTCATTGATGTTTCTGTGTTTCCTGGTTTCAGTTATTGTTCATTTCCTGCTTTACTTTGGTAATATGTGCCTCTGGTGTCTTGTGTTTAGTTTTACTTCCATCCCTATCTGATTGTCTTTATTTTCTACACCTCTGTCTAGTTTGCCCCATCTGTTCCCACTTCCCCGATTACCCTTGTGTGTGTATAAATAGTCCTGTCTCCCTTTGTCGTAGTGACTGTTGCGCTCCCCTGTGTTTATCCCTCTAGTTAGTTTCCGGGATTTCTGTGATGTTGGTTACCTGCTGTGGATCTTTTCTTCTTTGGAGTTTTGCTTCAATGTAAATAAAGGTGTGTTTTCAGTTTCCTCTGCTTGCCTGAGAGTCCTGCATTTGGGTCCTCGCTCCACACTTTATGACAATATAATTCTTGCCAAGGTTATTAAAGGTAACTAAAGCTAAAGTAAAAGTAGGTGTGAAAAAACATTTTAGTTAACTGAAATAAAAATAAAAAATAGACAAGACAATATTAACTAACACTAACTAAAATAAAGAGGCTTTGTGGCACATACTTACTGAGCATTGGTATGTCTACATGACTGGGAGTCAAAGGCTTTCAAAAAGTGCCATCAAGCCCATCCCAGCTATCGGTGGGCGAGAGGTTGGGTACACCCTGGACAGGTCACCGGTCTTTCACAGGACTCTGGAAACTAGCTGAAAGTAAACCGAAGTGAATACAAAACATCAAAATGTAAGAATAAAAAATAATGAGAAAATATAAAAGTATAATATCTCTGCTCCATGCTGTAGATAATAATTTGACTCTGACATATATAATCTGTTCACCTTGATGTGTTTGTACCAAACACTGCATAATGTGAGACTTTTGTTTTTCATTATGGTCAGTCAAAAACAGCCGGATGTATGATGCCAATGATCAAATGTTATCATATCTCTTTGTACAGTGTTTAACTCTTTTGGTAGGCTTCATATTACATGGAGGGATTTTGTAGTTGTTGTGGTTTGGGGTTTTGTACCTGTTTTGTACCAGCAAACTTAATGAAATGAAAACAGAAGCTATAAGTCATGCTGAATAATACACATAGTAAGTATAATGCAACATTTCTAAAGCCTTTTAATTGTTTGTTTTCAGACTTTAATATTTATCTTCTTTTGTTCTCTTTCTTTTCTTTCCTTCTACATTAATTTTTCTGTATCATATTTTAATTCAATTATCTTTTCCTTTGCCTTTTAGTTTTCTTTCCTCTTCTTTCCATTTCACCACCATCCTCCCACTTCAATACCACTTTCTCTTGTTTTCTGTCCTTTTCCTCCTTCCCCATACCTCTCTCATCTCTTATCTCTTTGTCTTTGTCTTTCCCTCTTTATGTTTTTTCTCCTCCCCTCTGTCATTCCTGCAGTTCTCATCCCTGTCTCCCCGTTGCTGTTTCTCTCTCCCAGGGGTTTCCTTCAGCTTCTAATACAAGCTGACGGTGAATGACAGGCCAAAAGGACTTCTCTCTGATGCAGGGCGCAGGGGACAAGCCACATCTACTCTCTGTCACTCTCTCGCACTCTCTCTCTCTCTTTCTGTCATGCAATCATATATAGATGCTGCCACACACTCAAATCCCCATTCTCCTTCTTCTTACCCATGACCACATAGCTCTTTTGCCAAGACAGTGCGGTGCATTTGTGTGTGTGTGTGTGTGTGTTTACTTGTTTACAGATCTTTGTGAGGACAAAAATTCACATAAAACTATAGTTGTGAGAACCAACCATGATTTGTGAGGACAAAACACTGGTCCTCATAATTTGAAGGCATGTTTGAGCATTTTTGAGGCTCAAAACATGGTTTTAGGGTTAGGGTTACAATTAGGTTATGGTTAGGTTTAGAGTAAGGGTTAGGGTTAGGCATTCATTTCTGATGGTTAGGGTTAGGGTAAGGGGCTAGGGAAAGCATTATGTCAATGGAGTTCCCCACTAAGATGTCAAAACAAGTGTGTGTGTGTGTGTGTGTGTGTGTTAGTTGTCCGAGGTTGTCACAGTAACACTGGAGGAACAGAGCTCATTGTTTGTCATTGTGACACTGGCCTGACTGCAGTTTAACTGGACTGACAGACAGGAGCAAGCTGCCACCACACACCTACTTTGTGTGTGTGTGTGTGTGTGTGTGTGTGTGTGTGTGTGTGTGTGTTAGAGTGTGTGTTTGTTTTTCCACAGCACAGATTAAAGACCGATCATGGGTATCATATTCACTGCCTCTGGACAC
>VUQI01006171.1:13165-24179 GCA_015106735.1 Paratilapia polleni
TAAGGGTTAGGGTTAGGCATTCATTTCTGATGGTTAGGGTTAGGGTAAGGGGCTAGGGAAAGCATTATGTCAATGGAGTTCCCCACTAAGATGTCAAAACAAGTGTGTGTGTGTGTGTGTGTGTGTGTGTGTGTGTGTGTGTGTTAGAGTGTGTGTTTGTTTTTCCACAGCACAGATTAAAGACCGATCATGGGTATCATATTCACTGCCTCTGGACACAAGGCCTGTCTTCTGTCATGGCTGCCTGTCTGTCCACCTACCAGCCTAATTACCTGTCTGTCTATCATCCTCACATGTCTGTCTGTCTGCCTGCTGGCCGATGATGCTCTGTGGCTTCAGACTCTGAGGATGCGCAGTGCTGCCATGACATTTTGGAAGTGAGATCACCAAAGTTCATCTTTTGGGGGTAAAAAAGGGCATAGAGAATATAATTAAATCAAAGCTAATGTGAGGAAAAGACTTATTCATGTAATCATTAGTATAAAGATAGCATTAGTGAATAAAAACAGCACCAAAAGCCAGAGTAAAGTGAAGAAAAATATGGCTTCAGTCAGTCGGCATATTGTCTGGAAAGAGTCCTATTGTCGTCACTGGACTAAAATGTGCTGTTTGGAAGTTAATTAGGTGTGAATGCTGAGAGGAACAAGTATCACATTTTCTATTTGCAGGCATATTTTAATCTTAATACTTACTGCACATGGATACATGATATGAAATTAAATTTCTTCTTCCTCTGCTATAGTGTAGACTAGCCTGTTGTTTTCAGCTATTATACATATAGACAGAAGTGTAGGTGTGTGTACATTAGTTTCCTTAACATAAAAATCAAATTTACTCTGATGGTATAATACATCTGTAGAAAACAAAATGTTCATCAGCAAGGTAATTGCTTTATTTATGTGTTGGATTCTGTGTATTTATTCCTGTCCCTGGGTGTCATCACGCAGCAGCGCCGCAGAACTGGCTGAAGGGCAAAAGGAGGCCTCTTAACTAAATCACAGAGAGAGCTGTTTCAATTTAAAATGAATATTGCTTCTAAAATTGCAGATGTGGGGCTGTTGTAGAAACTACCTACAACCACCAGCTACTACTTTAGTCAAAAGAAAAAAGGATTTGACAAAAGAGGCAGTCTGAAGAAAAGAGTCTGCTGGATATTTATACTAAGTGCAACTAAAGGGGCTTTACACAAAAACAACATAATTTCTATCAAAAAAATTTATTGGCTGTCAGTTTATAACTAATTTGAAGCAAATCATTTTCAAGTTCTAAAGTCTGTAATCATACATACAACTAGAATTACAGTATTTCACACCTCCTACTGTGAGTTTCCAGTTAAAGAGTACTAAAGAAGTCTGGCTAGTCACATTGTCCCCACCTACTCATCTACAAGAAAGAGAGCACCATAAGTCTTCTGCACCCTGCACACATACAAATATCTTCTATAAACTGCCAAAGTATAGTCTGTTGTGAGCTGTTGTTTGTTTCCCTTCAAGTTTTGCTGATCACTTTGTGCCACCTCATGCTTGCTCTCTGTATGGACTGGCCGAGTCAACTCTCATGGCACTTCTACTGAATGAAGTGCTAAGAAAAGAAAACTTTGCACCTTGTGTAACAATTTGACCAATCCCAGAAGAGTTTCTTTCTTCAGCCAGAATCTAACAAAATCTATTGTATGGTGATTTTGGTAGGTATCACTGTTGCAGATCACAAGATCCATGTTCATTATGGTACATCACAGTACTGTAATTTTATACAAATACACGTGTGCCCAGAGGTGTAAAAATCTTAGCCATAAATTTTCACTTTAGGCTTTAATTTCATACATGTAAGTATAAAGCTTAATTAGAGACAAGATGCGAGATAAGGTGTGCATTTAAAAATAATACATGCATACTTCTTCACAATTGTCATCATTTGCAAAGACATAAATGCACACATATAGCGTGATTTTTCAACAGGTAAAAAGAACATCTCAGAAGAGAAAACTAAGGTCCCACAGTTTCCAGCAAAACAACACACCTACACATCCACACACACACACAAACACACAAAAGCTTGCACAGAGATAGAGGCAGCTTCCCAGAATGAAATGTACATACACACACACACACTCACACACACACACACACACACACAGCTACTCAGGCACGCTGAGCCAGGTAAGCACAGAGGGATCAGGGTTAACCAGGCATCAGTGGGATGCACTGTCTGGTGATCGTTGGTTTCCCTCCTGAGACCCATGTCTGTGTGTGTGTGTGTGTGTGTGTGTGTGTGTGCAAACCTGTGCATGTGTAGGTGTGTTCATGTGAGCAAGTATTCTCATTGCATCTTTCCTTTGCCTGAGATACACTATATTTTCCCTCTATTATCTAAAAGAAATACAAGCAGGACAAAAAAGCTAATGCCCTCTGCTTTGTGTCTGCCCTCTTTCTGTTTCATTGGGGAGGTTGATCTTTGCTTTCTGCCTGCTTGTACATGTCACACATCTCAGAGAAATGCGGGTGACTAAACTCAAAGAGAAAAGCCAAGAGGCAAAGGATACAGTTCACCACTGGGACATTACACAGCAAGCTTTTTAAGGAGCCACTAATAGAGCAGGCGTGGAGGCAGTCGGCAAAATGGTGTGTGGTCCCACTTACTCGACAAGCTGATACCTATTCTCTTGTTTGCATGCATTAAACTAACTCAATCTTAGCATGCACCGTTTAATCAAAGTAGATGCTGATGTAGTTATGTGAGGCGGCTTGGTCAAAATCACAAACGCACTACATTCTTAAATCTTACTTAAATCTTTAATGGAGTATGCAGCACCTACAGTGGTGTGAAAAAGGTGTCTTATTTTTTTGCATGTTTGTCACACTTAAATGTTTCAGATCATCAAACAAATTTAAATATTAGACAAAGTTAACACAAGTAAACACAAAATGCAGTTTTTAAATGATGATTTCATTTATTAAGGGAAAAAAGATATCCAAACCTACCTGGCCCGATGTGAAAAAGTAATTGCCAATTCAAATTAAATTTTACCAGCCACACCCAGGCCTGATTACTGCAAGACCTGTTGGATCAAGAAATCACTTAAACAGAACCTGTCTGACAAAGTGAAGTAGGCTAAAAGATCTCAAAAAGCAACACATCATGCCACGATCTAAACAAACAGCTGAGAAACAAAGTCATTGACATCGATCAGTCTGGAAAGGGTTACAAAGCCATTTCTAAGACTTTAGGACTCCAGCGAACCACGGTGAGAGCCATTATCCACAAGTGGAGAAAACTTGGAACAGTGGTGAACCTCCCCAGGAGTGGCCGGCCGACCAAAATTACTCCAAGAACGCATCAACAACTCATCCAGGAGGTCACAAAAGAACCCAGATCAACATCTAAAGAACTGCAGGCCTCACTTGCCTCAGTTAAGGTCAGTGTTCATGATTCAACAATAAGAAAGAGACTGGGCAAAAATGGCATCCATGGGAGAGAATAAATGAAATCATCATTTAAAAACTGCATTTTGTATTTACTCAGGTTATCTTTGACTAATATTTAAATTTGTTTGATGATCTGAAACATTTAAGTGTGAGAAATATGCAAAAAACTAAGAAATCAGGAAGGGGGCAAAATATTACAAGGACACCTGTGATGTTTTTAAATGATTTCTTGTCCAAACTAATCGTGGTAATTGGTTGGACTTATATTGACACGTAGCAGTTGCATCTGTAGCAGCCTCACACCTGGTGCTGACCTCTTTGTACAACACTGTGCTGTATTGTTCTCCCTTGTTTTTATTGATGTATCAGCAGCATGTCCTGATGCAGCGGGCTGCCACAAATCTAATAAGTCATTTAATATACAGTTTTTCTGGCATAAGATTAATTAACATATGCTCTTGCTATTTATAGGCATATTTTTGAAGTGGAGCTGCCATTAAGTGAATTATGGTGTGTCACCAGATACAGCACTTCTGATAAAATAATCAAATCAGATATGTAAAGCACAGCCTATAATCTCATTTTCTAGACCTTATTACATTTTGTTGACAAGATATTGGTGTATCTGATGGTTGCTGGCCCTTGACAGCCTAGTGCACAGCAAGGATGCTGTGTCCTATTTAAAATACTCCTCTGAGTGCTGAGTAAAGATCGAACCTACATAAATAAATAAAAAATCAAACAAATGCTTACTTTTGTAATCAAGTTATTTACAGTTACAGCAAACGCTATAACTTAGATTTTATTTTTAGAGCTCCTTGCAATAATATTGTTCTAACCAAAGTGATTGCTTTGGATTTTGAAACATTTGACTGGTACCGTATTTCTTCAGACTAATTTGAATGAAAGTAATGGATAATACATTAAAATGCCAAGTCAGTTTACATCAGTATTGAAAGGATAGTGCAGGAAATATAGCCTTTTTAACATATAGTGCCCAAATTCCAAGGGTTCAAAAGTAAGTGGACTCTTGGCTACCTAATTTTTAGGCAGATGTGCATGTCTTTTACAATGAGACTCTTTACTGTTATTTTAAACAAATTAAACAAAGTAGTTTTCAATATTTCAACATTAGTTCATTCCCAGAAGAGCAGGTATCTTAGAGTTTATTGAAGCTGAGACCATTTAGACTGCAGTGGAGTTGTCATTCAGTATGACGAGTAAAAAGGTGAACATGCCAAGTAGGAGAAGAGAGATGAAAGGCAAACTAAGCATCCAGGTAAAAGCACAAATAAGCAGGAAAGCTAGAAAATAGCACATGAGATGGAGCACAAGTCTTTGCAGGCAATTATTTGCATGGTGAAGAAAAACCCCTTTATGACTGCACAGCAACTAAAGGGCACTCGCCAGGATGTAGGCGTGCGTGTTTCGTTGTCAGCGATTAAGAGAAGACTTCATGACCAGAACCTCGGAGAATTCATCACATCTCAATTGTACCATGACAAGCACAAGGAGATAATGACTGCATGGTTAAGGAATAATACTGGTATTGTTTGTAGAAACAATAGAGGTAAAAAACCCTTACAAAGATAATGAAAACTGGCATTCACCACCCACATGAAACAGTAGATCATCAGTTTGTTGTAGGCATTTTGATTTTAGTCATACAGGGTGCAGTTATATCAGCCCTCTTTTGCTGATACTCTTAAGCATCTAATTGGCCAGTCTCTATGGCGCGCTATTTAAGCTGCTTTAGTCCGTCTGCATTTGCTGGGCATATGCAAACCACTTTGCAACCCACATACATCCAGGTGACTCCTCTTATGCAGTGACAGATATGACTCAAAAAATCTCATTTCTGCTGTCATTGATACCTGTTCTATTCTGTGCTGGTGTCTTGCTGCTGCTCTCCCATTGCTCTGATTTTCCACACACATGAAAGGGCTGGGAGGTGTGCCTTCCCCACATTATACTTTCTAAGTATCTGCATGAAAGGGCAGGGAGGTCCCAGAAGAGAGCCATAACACCAAATATTAATTACTTCAGATTGAAACTTCTTTTGACTATAATGGTCCTGACTGATATGCTTTTATTTGGTATGCTGTAGCTGTGGTCTTTTTTTTAAACCACAGAGAGAGCACTCAGCAGAAACAGGCAACAAACTCTCTGGGAAATCTGCCATCAATATTACATGATATCCATCTACTATCAACAGAAAAATAAACCCTCTCAGGAACAGGCGTAGTTATCTAAAACTGTACATTGAGTGCATATGTTTTTTTCGCAGATAGCAAATGAAAACTCTAACCCAAGTTGTTCAGATCTTGGAGAAAAAAATCTGATAATGTTTTTAGTCTTGGGATAAACTCCCACAGCCTTAGTCTATCTACTTTACTGGCATGTCAGATATCTTGGGCCAGAAACCTGATACTCTATTCGACCCAAAAATATTTGTAGGGCAGTTCAGTCATATCTGTTTCGTTCCTCCTACCATGAAAGCTGCACAATCTCCATGAGTCTCACCTTCACCCTTTGACTAGTCTGTCAGTCTCTGTTCCTATAGGAACAGGTTTACCATCGTGCAGCTGTTATTAGTTGAGAGGATTTGGGAAAATGTTTCATTTTGTGCTCGGGACATGACTCACGTTGACATGCTCCTGTGTGCACAAGTAAAACATGGCTCAACATCGCACTGTGTATTACATCAGTGCCAGACAGAGAAAAAAATAAGCAATGTCTAGAGGGGATGAATCAGTCTCTCATGGTTTCACAGATATAATGGGCGATTTTAACAGTCATTCAAAATGGCTTCTCCATTGTTTTATTCAAAAACAAAGATTTCTCTTTTTTGTTAGCTTTTTTAATTTGCAGATTGACAATACAAAGAAAATGTCAGCAGTCCTCTGTCATTTTCAGTAAACATACAGAGCCTATGCTATTTTTTTTTATACCACTTATCATTATTAATATAATGAACTGAAGTTGGCCTCAAAGCTGGTAGAAACCGCTGGCAGCGGCACGCCATTTGTCTGGTAATTATCTCTGAAACCTCATCAGCTTCTTTCTTAGATGAGCCTGTGTTCACCCATTACTTTTGGAGTATTTAAGAGTTTAAGGAGTCTTCTCCCTGGTTTTCAGGGTGCATTTGGATTGATCAACCAGCCTTCTAGCTATCCAGTCTTGTGCTTTTATTGCCTCAAGTGCACATAAGCCCTCTTCATTAAGATAAGATAAGATAAGATAAGATAAGATAAGATAAGATATACTTTAGTTATCCCAAAATTGGGAAATTCCTGTGTTACAGCATCCAAACCATGAAAACCAACTTAGATCAATAAAATAAATGCAATGTCATGGAACAAAATGGAAAGCTAAAAATTAGACTAAAGAAAGAGCTAAATTACATAGAAAATATCTAAAATATTATAAATGTATTATAAATAATACACTTATTTATAGTGCTTCAAGTTCATGTAAAGATGAACCACATCACCACTTCCTTCCTCATGACAGCTTACCAAAAAGTGATGTCAGAATATCTCAACAACATGTGGTCATGCACAAATCACATAATAACAGCCACACTCTGCACATTAGTGAGTGGGTGGCATTAACGTGTTGTTTCCTGCTCTTTGCTGCAATAACATCACAATTGACCCTTTTCAAGATAACGTAACATATAGTTACACACCAGATGTCCTTGTTAAGGTTTTCTGGAAACTTCTCCAGCTGACTTTTACTCACTGAAGCACAAACCTCTTGGGTGAGGGGTACCTCAGAGCAGGCCATATTATTTCTCAGATAATTCCATTAAAATGCTCCAAAAGCGACCAGCACCACTAACACAGTCCAGTACAGTGACTTCAATTAGTGAGGTGAAGCCTAGTAGACAGCTATCGTCGGCTGCTTGCGTCCTCATACCTATCCAAAGGAGCCCTACCCATAAATTTAAGCCGTATCAGTAACCAAATGGATGAGTTATAAAAACTAAAAAAAACTAAATAAAATAACCCAATATACAGATGTTATGAGGCGGGGAAACTATCCTTAGAGACTAAAGCCATTTTTAATGCTGTAAAGCTGGGCATTTTAACACAGGAGTTTATGTTTAATTGCAGTTTATGCACTTTAATTTTTAAGCCCCAGTTGTTGCCCTTTGAAATACACCTTGTCATGTTATGGAAGTACTTTTTCTGAATATAAACGTCAATATTTTAAGTGAATGGGCTGATTATCACACTACTAGAGTAAATGTCTTGATTTGTTTTTTTTTTCATGAGCCACTGTTCACAGTTGCATAGCAAGTTGATGTAGGCTTGCATAAAGCTAAAGCATGCTGCTGTGCAACTTGCATGTGCACTTACTTGGCAAGTGGTACTTTGTCTGATTCTGTGCTTTAAGGTTGATGACAGTGTATTGATATATACAGACATTTAGCAGTTTAATACAGTTATTATATTATCCAATAAAATACACAGTACATGCTCAGTCAATTTTTGTGGTGTTTGTGGTTGTGTAATATGCATTTTAGTAAGTATTTGGATTTTTTTCTTGTTTTCTGTCAAATGCCATAGCCAACATTAGTATTTTGTTATAACTATTTTTAATGATTGAATGGCTTTTACATCTAATCATTAGGTCTGTGCATGCATTACCTTTAGCCCTCTGTTAAAAAGAACCAGTTTCAAATGTTGATAATGTGCTTGAAAATTTCCACAGCCACTGATAATCTGTAGAATTGAAAAACATAGCAGATGTAGCAATGATTGCAGTATTAGAGAAATGTTATTGGAGGATGGCTGATTTTGACCTTTTCCTCTTTCTCTCATTCACACTAATACCCCCTGTGCATAACAAAAAACTCAATTTCCCACAGTTCCCAGGGTACGACCCCTCTTTTTGTTACATTAGTAGACTGAAATAACCTGATAGCAGTTCTGGTGTCCTAAAAGGGGTGTTCGCCTTGACTCTTCTCTCTCACACCAATCTGATTAGCTGTCAACACCCCAATCCCCACTCACCCCATCCCCATCCATTGGCTTTACTTATTTCTCAGTGTCCAAGTTGCTTTGTTTCTCTCTGTATGCCCCTCTCTCTCTGTAAAGAACCACTTTCTAATTCTCTCTTACATTGTCTTTTCATATTTTCTGCAGATCTCAGACTTACCAAAGTCTGGAGATTGCACACATCTAATTTGTTATAGAAGTTACAGAGAAAATAAGGACAAATAAAATGAAAAAAAAGAAAGAAAGACAGAGGGGAAGGGGTTAAGAAGAGGTAGAAAAATAATTTAGAGTACTCACAGTAAAGCTCTTCTGTGAGGCTTTTACTTTTATGGCTTGGCGCATGTGGCTCTCTATTGTGCTTGCATGTATGTGTGTGTGGGTTTGTGTGCACATACTGTATCTGTCTCCAGTGTATACTCTCCACCCTTTGAACAGTAATAATCCTCCTGTAAAGTAACAGCCAAAGAATTAAACCTTCACCTGATGAGGTCCCTCATGGCCTTTTACAATTAATACACACACACACACACATACACACACACACAAGTGCACACATGGTACATAAATGCCCAAGCATACGGTTCACGGAGAATGCCACCCACATAAGACTGCCATTGAAAATTGGGAACGTGCATGCATTTGCACATACAAACTGTGAGATTTCTGCAGCCCTAGAGTAAAAGGTGCCTGATGTTTATACTGCACATATAAGTGTGTGTAAAGTACATCTTGTTGCTTCCAGCGTTAGTCTGTGTGCATGTAAAAGTGTGACTGATACTCCTATTTTCATTTTGAGTGTGGGTTTATAGGCTTCTATGTTTTGCTTGCTTGCTTGCTTGCGTGTGTGTGTGTGTGTGTGTGTGTGTGTGTGTGTGTGTGTGTGTGTACAGTCTGTGTAAGGTGTATGTAATAAAGGTTTTCATTTGGTTATGAGGCTTCAGAAGGGCCGTCCAGAGAAGCCTTAGATTGGATCTGCTGTGTGTCCGAGGAGAATGGGAAATAACATCAGCCGTCAGGAGAGGAAAGGTGAAAAATAACCTGTCATCACTTCTCTCTCTCTCTCTCTCTCTCTCTCTCTCTCTCTCTCTCATGCACTTCTTCTTGGCTGTCCTCCCTCTCACCTTTGCAGCTCTCTCTCGCCCTCTCCCTTGCTCGTACATTTCATACATTTTCTCTCTGTACCTCTTTCATAAAGATTTTACATTAGAAACCTAATAATAAAGGACAAAGTACTTTAAGGACAAGGTGCAAAAATGTCTTGGCTATGCTCAAGAAAAATGGTTTGGCTTTTAGCAAATACAGCTGCCATAAGATATTGTTGTCGGTCAAGTAAGTACTAGTTATGTCTAAAACAAAACAATGTTGACTACAGCAAACAATATGACAACAGTAAACACCCATGTCCAACCTTTCTTGTGAGAATAGTCTTGGCAAAAGTCCAGTAATAAAACACTACACTCCAGGCTAAAAAAAAAAGCTTTTTTCTTTTTTGTATTTATTTTTAAGAGATACCAAGGCAAGTTGATTTGATTTGTTTGCTTAAATCTAGATGATTCTGCTCCAAAATACTCAAACCTTGAATCTGAAGGTTCAATCTGATAACTATTCAAATGGCAATTTTGTAGTTAATTAACTTGCATAGTTTTGTTCTGAGCCAAAATCATTTTAAAGAATATAGCATTCCATTGTATTTGTATTCTCACTATTTCATGAGAAAAAGACACATAAAAAAAACCACATTGTCATAAAGAATAAGAGATAATGATTAAAGGTGAGAGGGTTATAGCATAGAAGACTGTGTTAACATGACAGTTGGAAAGTAGAGAAAAAAATGGGACTTGTGAGACGAGAGTGAGAGCGGGAGTGAGGGTGGTAAATTGAAAGAAAAACTGTGGGAGAGGTGAGAAACGCTGAGATATATATAGCTGCAAGGCAGGTGCAGTGATCATGGTGGAAGAATTGTTTCCTGATTTCAAATGTGAGAAGAAAGCTAACTGTGTCTGTGAAGAATGTGGAGGTCTATATGAAATTCAAGACCTTTGACTCATTGACTGATGAACTGGTTAGCTGAATGATTGTCCACTGAACAGCAGAGTTTGTTCACTGGAGTTACAAAACTTTGAGTTAGTGCACATACAGTGTATCGTTTTTTTTGGCAGCAGAAGGTCTTATTAATTTTGATCAACCGTTCTGACTAGTTTTGTTCATGATTTTCTACTAGTTCTAGGATGTGTGAAGTGGGCACGCACTGCGAAAATGGCTAGAACAAAAATAGATCAACTCCTTTGCCATAAGCTTTATGAAAAGAGTGATTTAAATAGATTTGAATGGGAGGTGTAAAGTGGGCAGCGAGTGAAAACACTGCTGTGTCACCATAGGAAGCCAGACATGTTGGAGAACATTTGGTATGCAGCACACCCTGAAGAAAAACATGTCACTGTGGCCAACAGTGAGTAGTGGATGCTCTTTTTGTGAATCTGCCCCAATGACAGCAGGTGATGTCTTCATTTCTAACAAGGTGAGGAGGACAAAAGACTGTTTTGCATCTCTGTTTATCTAAATGAGAATCTTGTCAGGTCACAG
>VUQI01006176.1:3373-15392 GCA_015106735.1 Paratilapia polleni
TTTTTTTTTTTTTTTTTTTTTTTTTTTTTTTTTTTTTTTTTTTTTTTTTTTAGACTCGATTGCATCCTTTTGCATGTCTCTGTAATTTCCTAAAGACATTACGTGAGGTGTGAACTCGATACTAACCATAACCAATATTATATGCACTCAGGAAGTAGAGCAGTGTTTCCCACACATAGACTACTTGGGCGGGTTACCCAGATACATAAACAGCTGCCCAAGTATATATTGTGACTAATTTTTATCTATCTCAAAGGGTGATGCCTGTTATTAATTTAATATTAGACAACTCCTGCTCTCTCATATTGAAACTTCAGCTGCTGCTAACCAGCTATCCTTGGCCCTTTGAATTTACAGTTTTCCCTACCGACTGACTCACTGGATAGCTTGCTGTCGTGACGGACCTCGACATCATTCAGGTGTTTTAAGAGAGAGGATCTCATCTCTCTATCTTCTTGGACTGCAGCTGGCAACGGTAGTCCTTCTTCGGCTCTGAGATCCGCTGGGAACTACTCTAATCAGAAGCGGCAGCAGGTGCAGAGCTGGTTCCTGTGCTGCTATGCCAAACTCAGCGAGGCTGCAGAGCAGAACAAAGACAACCTCTACCAGCTGCAGTCCAAGGTGGTGGAGATCGAGTTCATCAGCAGGATTAGAGGCTCACAGGAGAGACACTTGATTAAATTGCTCCGTTATTTAAAACATATAAACTGTATTAAGGCTGCTCGATTACAGCAAAAATCATAATCACAATTATTTTGGTCAATATAGTAGTCTTAATTATTCATTAACTTAATATGTTATTCAGTTATTGAAGTTTAAAACAGTTCTATTTATGGGGGTTACCTTATACTTTGAATACAATTCAAATGTTTGGAAAAAAAAAAAAGAGGTGTGGGTGCTGGGGGACACAGGGTTGTCTGCTTGGGACTCAGGCCCAGACCAGGGTGTGTTAGTGACACTAAAGCCTGTCTCACCAGGGCAACCAATGGGCCCTGCTGGTGCACAGCCTCCACTGCAGAATCCCTGGGGGTACAGACGGGGTCGAAAAGAGCCCCATGCAGCAGCAGACTTGCTTGCATAGCAGCACAGGGGCGAGCGACCGAGAGCTGAAAGCGGGCCATGCGAGAGACCTTGAGTGATCTGAGGACAACATTTAATAATGGAAACCTCGTGAGTTTTAGTTCCTCTAGAAAGATCTCGTTGACTGAGATTTGTCTTTTAGCCATTTTGGTATGAACCGTGCTAAACAGCGAGTGAGTGCACACGTGCAAACATGCACGGCTGTAAAGGAAAGGTTTGTGCTCGATGATACACGTGGGCACATATGGTCATGCGATCACACCACCGCTTAACCAGTAGAATCTAAATCTCTGTTAGACACTGTAGATGGTTTATTTCAGGAGTGAAACAAACAAGCAGTGAAACAAAATAGAAATGAGTGTGTCTGATAAAAGACCTGCTGTTTCCCAAAATAAGGACCAATTCATGCTGTACTGGTTAGCTGTTCACAGAGCTATGCTGTGGAGTCTGGTTAATTGAGTCTGTATGTGCTCACAGTGGAACATTGTGATTGTTTTGGCTGCTCGTGTGTGCTCCTGCATTGAGATTTTTTCCTCCGTGGTTTCACCTTTCCCCTTTGCCATTTGGACAAAGTCTCCATTCACTTATCCTCAGTAGCACACAGACATTACGTTTTCAACGCTCGCATAGTATGTCTGCTTAGCTGACCTCCTGGCACCCTTTTACTGGAAGGATTCAAACCTACAGTGTGATGAAAGAAAAGAAAATCTCTCTTCTGCGAAATGTTAAGAGTTGAGGCAGCAGCTTTACCTCCCTGTAGGTTCACCCTGTCACATCACAGCCACCCTCGTAGAGGTGCGGTAATCCCTACCGTTTTTTTTTTTTTGTTTTTGTTTTTTTGTCTCTTTCATTCACTCGCAGATTCTGTTTAAGCATAAGGCTCTCGCCAGACGTTCATCACTGAACATTCCCACTGTTCCCACTGAACTCACAACTGTTACTCTTTTACTGCATTATTTATTACTTTCACATGCCAGGTTCATCTAAAGTTCGCTTCACTAAAGTGAGTCTTTCACTGGAATAGGAAACTAGTGAGTTTGGTACAAAACAAAAGAATCATTTAATAGTATGCTATATATATATTTTTAAAGTAATATAGAGATAAGTTTAAGGTAATTAAGCATTCATCTGTTGATTGTTTTTTTGATTAATTAATTATGTGGTATAGAAAATGGCAGAAAGTATTAAAAATGTCTTTACCCATTTGTTGTGTTCATATTGCTTCTTTTGCCTAATCAGTAATCTAAAAAACAAGTATAACCAATTTGATATCAAGGACAACTAAGAAAACAGTACAAGGACAAGGTAAAGCCCAAGGACTGGAATTATTTATAAAAAGGGTGATTATTCCGTTTTCCTAATAGCTGTCCATTGCTTTTCTTTTGATCAAATATGTATCTCAGCTCTTAAAGATATTCCTTATTTTAATAATGTGTATAAATCTTTGTCTCCAGATTTGGACTGTAGAGGATAATGGATTACCATTTTCAGTTTGTAAAATGGGTGTGCAAAGAGGCAGACATTAGAAACTGAAGTCCGTTATAACTGAAGAACATATCTGGTAGCAGCTGTGTTTGTCAGCAGAAAATATGTCCTTGGTCCAACTTGGCCAACCTTTGTTTAGCAGTGAGTGACTTTTCCTGCTATGATGGTTTAGATAAGAATGGGAGTCTCATTTCCTATGACGTGATTCCCGAAGTTTGAATTTTAGAAGTTGGTGTAATCATGCACCAAGACTCTTTCAAAGCAAAACTGTATGTATAAATAAAACTGGCCAGACAAGACACCAATGCTCTCTTAACCAGTCCGAATACTACATGAACAGCCTCTGCTAATCAGTCATTTGATTATTAATTCTGCCTAACTTTAAAGCATGTAATGAGTCAGTATATCATATTTAGATTATATTTTTTATTTATTTATTTTTTTTCATTGCATAAGAGCCCAAGCATCAGGACAAGCATTAAGCGAGCATAGACCAGTTTATTTTTTATTTTTTTAACTGTATAATGGGCAGGCAACTCATATCTGATTTTATACAGTAACCTCAACAAAATCAACATATAAATTAGTTAAAGACAATCGCTTGTTTTTTTTTTTTCTTCTTTAGCCTTTCATCTCCGTGGGATATAGACCTCCAGAGTCTTCTGTCCTGTGCCTTTGCCTCTAGCTGGCTCCAGGTATGCCCATTTTCTTGGTGTCTTTCAAAGGTCTCTTTGCCAGGTGTTTCTTTGCAGGCCTCTCTTTCTCTTCCCTTTGGGGTTCCGTGTCAGGGCATGTCTGGCTGGGTTTTGTAGCGTTTGCCCTATCCATGCCCACCTTCTTCTTCCAGTTTCTCTTTCTGCTGGCACTTGGTGGTGTCTTTTTCCACAGATCGACACTGCTGATCTTGTCTGGCCAGTGGATCTGGAGGATTCTTCTAAGATAGCTGTTGATAAATCTGCACTGTATGTTGAGGGTAGTCTTTGTCACCCTCCATGTCTCAGTCCCATATAACTGCACTGACGTGCCACCCTGCTTGTTCATGATACATCCAAGATAGGTGAATGACTCCAATTCTTCCAGGGTATTAACTCTGAGTGTGACAGGCTCAAAGACAATGAGTGTGCTGTGATTTTGGCTATATTTATTGTACATGTAAAATGATTGCTCAGAGAGAAAGTTAAAGTTAGAAGCAAGACAAGGCCTTTTACTTTTTTCTCTGAAGCCTCACCCAGTAAACACAGTAAAGAAAGAGAGGGGAGAGCAAGACACTGCTGCAAAGCAGTAGGAGCTAAGATGGTTTAGATTTCCATATTAAAAAAAACTACCTGATATCCAAAATAAAAAATTGGATACCTTCCCAGCAAATGAATATCTAAATATTCAAACAGTTGGGTATGGGCCAAACAACCACACATGCATTTCTTTTTCATCTTGTTCTCTAAATGATTTTTGAGTTGATGCTGATTTTTAGCAATGATCATTTAGAAAGCAGCCACTAAATACAGCTTTAGTCTCTGTCCTGTTGTGTGCCTAAAATCACCCAACTTTAAGTGCTTGCTTTGAATTGCACTTTGTAAGTTTATTTTTTACAACAGTTAAAGTTTTACTTTTTCTATTAAAGTTTTATTGGTTGGAATTGAGTGTTATGGGGCACCATGGCAGACTGTAAATTTTTAGGCCTTGATCACATCCCAGCTGTTGACATTTAGTTGAAGTCCATTTTGATATGATCACACTGTGTTGTATTGCAAAAATTCTGTTGTCTGAATGAATGATTATTAGTAAAATGTATTGAACAAGTTAAGTTTTGTGTGATATTAGTGAAAGGTTTTGTTTGATCTAGTGCAGAAAGAAGATAAATAATTTTCATCGCTAATCAGTTTGACTGTTGTTATGTTTAGTTCTTTCTTTATTTGGCCTACTGTGATAAAATCTGAACATTTTTCTTAATAGAATCATTTTCAATCATTTTGCCCAGCAGTAATGGTGTTTTACTTCTGTTATCACTACACCTGACATGGTTTGCTGACACTGGTGAGGCAGAAAGGCAGGAATCTTCTTTACATTGGAAAGTTTAATTTTCTTCTAAATAGATTAAGGCAGTGCAGTCACAACCAGACTTTTGCCAAGGGAATAATTGAAGTTAATAAGACCAGGAGACGAACACAACCTTCTTCGTGATTAAATGTCTACTTCATTGTGCTTGAACATCAGCCATCTTATGCAAGCATTGATTTGCCGCTGGCTAAGGTTGATTCCCTCATTTGTTTCTGTGTAAACTCAGCTGAGCCCACATGGCATTTGTGGTCCTCAGTAAAAACCTGATTAGCAAGCTGCTTAGATATATTTACATTTATCAGTTATGAGTTACATACAATATTGTGTATGACTAGGAATGGGAAAAAAGCTCTGGAAAATTGTGTAAAGGTATTACTTTACAGAAATTAGAATAGAAGTAATATGTGTAGGAATTCAGTCAGCTAAAAGAAAGTTAAAATGTAATATTTTAGCCCTAGTCCTAGGCCAGGTGCATACATACAACTCAGCTCATCCACAGATGGTCAGTGAATGGATCTCCTTCAAAATATCAGCTTAGTGCCACCTCTCACATGGAGAGCTCTACTCTGTAGCTTCTTCTTTCCCTATTTGGCTTCCATCTGATCATTTTCTTCTTCAAAAAAAAGATTATCCCATGAGCTTAAACATAAACTCCTTTACTAAAAAGTTGTTTTAAATCACTGATGTGGTGGTAGACCATTTATTTAAAGTGTTCACATTATATTTTGTTTACAGGACACAGACTGACATTTTAGGATGGTTGCTGAGTATCCTACTAACGTTACTACGAGGTACACAGTTAGCTACATTATGTTACATTTGCTTGAGCATTTATATAACATCAGCCATTAGATATAGTTGATATCACAACAGCAATGCCAGCTGTCAAAAAAAAGGGAAAAAACAGATAATGTAAAGTACTTCCATACCCAACACTTAATGCCTTTCTTATCAGTGAATTGGGGTGGCAGCTGCACTAGTCACCATCTTCTACGTGTAGTTTTACCTGTGCTTGTGGATTTCCTTCTTCTTCTGCAGCATGTAAGGACTAGACTAGACTAGAACACTTATACACTTAAAGTCGTATGCTACCCCTTTCAGTTCTGGAAGAATTGCTGCCTCGGTACATAGGCTTCCTACGGTACCAAAGAAAAACAAGTACTGTCGCGTTTCCCCATTTTTAGTATCGAATGGTGCCATAAGTATCGATTCTGGTGACATCCCTACTCTGGAGTGAAACTGAGGTGTTCATGTTGGACTTGGAGCTAATTAATCTTAACAACAGTTACTTTTACTGAAACTCAGGAAACACTTACAGAATACTAGCTTTTGCATTGCAGCGAGCAAGCTTGATACAATTACAGCCTATTACATTTTGTTTCACAAAGGTATTATCTAGGGCTGGGCGATAAAATGATAAAGATAATTGTCGCGAAATAACTTTTCCTTAATTAGAAATATGGGACACAATCAATATAAAGTCAATAGAACTCATTCCATCCATGTTTTGACAGACGACACAAAAGGCAAATGAAAATGAGAATAGCACCATGCCAGACCAATCATGCGGTCGAAACAAAGTTAGAATAGAGTTGACGCACAGAGTGTAGGAGGAGCAGCCAGCAGCAGTACATGTGCTAATGTTTGGTCTACTGCAGCCGTACACATCAGTACGTTAGGAGTGTGAGCGAGATGAAAGATAAAATGACAACAAAAAACTAAGAGACACAGTGATATCACAAATGCAACAGCCTACTTTATTGTAAAAGACATGATGCCAGTAAGCACAGCGGAAAATGTCAAATTTAAGCAGCTGATTAAAGTATAAGACTGATTACTAACTCCCTGGCCATAAACGTTTCTCTCAGACAGCACATTTCCAGCTACACACGGGAGTGTAGAGGGATTGGATTTGTGGTCAGAGGAACACCACAGAGAAGGTTCATGGATGTAGTGAAGGAGGACATGCAGAGGGTTGGTGTGAGAGAGGAGGATGCTGGGAATAGGGTGAGATGGAGGCAGTTGATCGGCTGTGGCGACCCCTAAAGGGAGCAGCCGAAAGAAGATCAGATTTGTGATCAGGTCGCACATCTGATCCATTCATGAACCTTACTGCACACTTCATTGACACAGTACTGCACTTCTTGTGCCTTTTTAAAAATTATTTATTTGATTTATCGCGGCAGATGGCTGCCCCTCCCTGAGCCTGTTTCTGTCGGAGGTTTCTTCCTGTTAAAAGGGAGTTTTTCCTTCCCACTGTTGCCAAGTGCTTGCTCATAGGGGATCGTCTGTTGGGGTTGGGGTTTTCTGTCTATATTCTGTCTATATTGTAGGGTCTTTACCCTAAAATATAAAGCACCTTGAGACGACTGTTGTTGTGATTTGAAGCTATATAAATAAAACTGAATTGAATTGAATTTATTTTTTGCCTTGATGCACAAGTGGACCACAGTTGAGTGAATATATCAGTTTTGTTTATGTTGTTTTATGTTGTTTGTTTACATGTAAAGTTTCTTGAATTTCTACCCACGATATATACAGAATGGTTTTTGTCTATTTATTTATTTATAGGGTTGCTTCCCAACCATTTAAAGTAGTTTGAATCTATACAAGAGAAATAATACAGTATAGTTTTTTGTTGCTTTTTTTTATATTTTATTTTGTATTAATATTTATGGGTTGTTGTTTTTTTTGTTTGTTTGTTTGTTCTTTTAAACTGACCACATAATTTAGTTTTCCATTTTGTTTGTGTTCTGTAACACTTGAGTGGTCAGAATTAATTTAGTTTGTTATATATACACCTATATTATTTATTTAAAATACAGTTGTATAATGTTCTACAATACATTTATCATGTTCAACTTCTGAAAGAAAATATTTAAATCAAAATTAACCTTATATCTTCACTTAGGAGTAAAAAGAAACCTTTAACCTTGACAGAAATATTGATTTGATTTATATCATTATATATATATTGATATTGACTAATATGAAAAAAAATATTGTGACAAGATTTTTTTTTTCCATATCGCCCAGCCCTAGCGTTATCCTTGTGCTAATCAACATACTGTGTTTACATTTCTGGGGAAGTGTACTTAAAGCTATGGCATAGGCTACCGCACATGGTGCCAGAAATTGGCTGTAAAGTTTTACCATTAAGAGCAAACATCAGCTACCTAACATGGACAGTAACAGTTTTGTTCATTGCCCATTGGCTTTATTGTTTATACTTTTTTCCCCAACCTGAAAGTGAAAATCAATTTAATTAGCTTTAGGTCTTCACAGATTACTGCTGCTGGTGAAGGTTATTGAGCACATTGTGCTTTTTCTGGCACTTTAATAAGGCTTAAATGTATCTGGGGCAAAAGGGCAATATCCACACATCAAAGGCCTTACACACATATATGCACACACCCCAACTGAGTTTGGGGACATCCTGAAGAGTTAGAGCTGTGAAAGCTTCAGTCCAGATGAAACCAGAACCCTTGGGGAAAAAGAACATGTTTATTTTATTATTATTTTAAAATGTGCAGTGTCTACTCCTTTTGGCTGTAGGCCACTTTCCATTTCTTGTACAGTAAGAAAAGAAATCTGCTGTCTGTCACTTGATAATTATGCCCAGTTTATTGTAGTCCACCAACAAAGTAAGACCATATAATTATTTTGTTGTTTGTATAATTAAGCAAGCTAGAGTAACATTCATCTTATCAGTATATTTGTAAAGACTGATTTGTATTTTCTGCAGAAAATCAAGAGGAAAGCTGAAGGCAGGTTGTAAAATGCATTGTTCCAAGTATTGATTTTCTGCCACGGAGAACCTTTATCATTTGCACTCAGTCTGCAGCGTGGGAGCAAGATGGACAAACCAATCGCGGAGTCTGAATATTAACAAGAATGGTGTGTGAGTGTGTTTGCTTGGATGTGCTTATGCGTATTGCTCTATCATTGGAAGGTGCCTTGCTTACTGATAGGAGGAATTGATTCAAGGTTTTCTGTCAATGGATCAGAGCTGGGTTACTCAGAACCAGTGACAACCTGATGAAATGTTGAATGTTGATGAAAAAGAGGAAAATATGTTTTCTCCATATTAATTAGACCACAAGGTTAAACGGAGTAACTTTTGTTTACTGGAAAACCCCACAGGGCACCTTTTTAATAAGCAAGGAAAGAAACATCCATGTAACAATGAAATTTGGGCATGGAAAATTTTTCAGTATCAGCATGAAAAACACAGGTATTTTACAGGTATTAATATCAACTAGCTCTGGGGCATGTTTAGTGGTTTAGTGAAGACTGATTTGATTTAATTAAATTAAACCTAATTTATTTATATAGCATGTTTAAAAACAACCAGAGTACACATTAGCCGTTCTTATTACGTACTCATTATGGGACAGGCAATATCAGAAATGCGTGCAAAAAAAAATCAGGGATTCAGATTTTTTATTTTTATTTTTTTCATGACTCTGACTGTTAATAGATGATTGAAAATTAACCTGCAGGATTTCTTTGGCAAACGCTGAGTTTCACTCTTACTCCTCCATTCCTGCTGAGCCCGAAGCAGCTGTTTAATACTCTGTATCATCATTTTTTTGTAGGGTGTAAATATGCTTTTTAATGCTGTAAATTTGGACATTTCAACATGGGAGTCTGTGGGGATTGACACCCTTTTGGAGCCAGCCTCAAGTGGCACCTAAAGGAACTGCAGTATTTGCCATTTCAGCATTGGCTTCATTTATAGCTCATCCAACAGAAGGACCAATGAGCTTATCTATGTCTCTGTCCACAATTCACAAGAATCACTTCTCCTCCTACAGTATTGGTCAGAATTTAATCAGACTTGCACACAGTGATCACCTAATGCCTCATCGTCCAAATTCTGCTCAAGGTCAAGGTCATATTTCTCGATTTATGGGCAATAACCAAAACACATGATTTTATAGAATATGATGCATTACTGTAGATTAAAGAGAATATAAAATATTTAAATTTAGCTCAGCCTTAAACATCTACAGCAGTAATATTAATCTATATAACACTGATGCGGAACATTTTTCTGCAGGATGTACTTTTACTTTTGACACTTTGGGTAAAATTGGCTAATAATGCATAGTAGTAGTGAGCTGTCCTCATAGTGCAGAGTTGTTACCTTTCCTAAAGGAGCAGTTAAAAAAAAAATTCCTCCACCACCGGTCACTGCAAGCTAGTAGAAAATATAAAAGAATAAGACAAGCAGCACAAAATAATGAAACGGTATGTTACGGCTGTGACCATCGTTGCCCCCATGTGCTTTGCTTGATAGGGTTTTTTGTTAAATGTAGATTCTGCTGCGTAGTCCCTCAACTGTGACAGCAGTGCCAATCATTCTGCTTCCTGGATGCACTCGCTACTGATTGGTGAGGATTGGTGGGATGGACTGGTCTGGTTGATGCCCTGTTTAAGTCCAGCATATGAAGTTAGAACCACAATTAACACAAGATGTGAACATGAGAAAGGGAGCAGTGTGTGACGTTGCTCTAGCATACAGGACAAAATGGTGGTCAGCTTTTTAATTTCAAGGTTGTTTCTCTGTGTTCTGATCCCTTGTGTCTCTAAAGCCATTAAAATTGTGACCATTTTTTTTTTTTTTTAATATGTGATTTTAGTTGACCCAGCCAAAATATTGCTTTCTTGTTTGTAGATCTTGAATACATTGTCTAACTGCTAAGATTTAAAATGTGCTATATGACTGCAGACCATTTTTTTGCTGCCTTGGTTTGTTTATTTTCTTCATTCCTTTTTTAGCGTGAGCTGCAGATCATGGTGATTTGCCACACTAGCCAGCTGACAATTGTAATGTCAACATGATTAATCCTTGTTGTGCTTAAAAAATGCCAGTAAAAAGTGCATTAAATAAGAAAAGAATTGGAAGGCTATTACCATGAAACAACCAGTGAACAATATGTCATTGTCTGTTCAGTAACACTTATATAACTTGTCCCATAGAATTCTTCTCCTCCTCTTGATTTGTGTGTTTATGTGTCTTCACTGCCCAGTCAATCACATCAAGGAAGTTGTTGTGATTGGTTTAGCTGACCTGGACCTACACATGTACTAATGGGGATGCTGTTGGGTAGTGCTTATTACTGAAGCAAAACATTGATATTGAAATATATTGTCAATTCCTTTAGCAATAAAATGATCTATACACTGAATAGATATTTTATAAAAAAAACATGCAGCCACTGGACTTACCAGAGTTGCTGCTTTATGGCTCCTTGTGCTGGCGCATATCAGATGAATGAGGCTAAACCAAATGAAGGGTAACCAACTTGTTGTGAAGAAGAAGAAAGTCATGGACGGTGAAGGAAAGCTACTCAGAAAGCTTAAAAAATTGAACTACCATGTTATCAAAATTGAATAATAATGATACACATGCACACAAGGAAATGCAGTGAAAAAATACGTAATTTCTGCTTATTGCCTTTTTTAGGGCTATTTTTCTCTCCTCAGTTACACAGATATCTATTACAGGTATTGTTGATAATTGCCTTGCAGTGTGTTGAGTGTCACAGAATCACTGTATCATCACACCAACATTATCATGGTCAACTTAGTAACTTTGTAAATTCTGTTATTTAAGCTTTATAGCCAGTAGAAGTGGGTATATTTCTGTGGAAGCCTGTGTGTGTGTGTGTGTGTGTGTGTACATCCATTACTACTACTGTGCCTCTTTTGCTCAGGACACTAAATGAGACTACAGAGCATGCAGAAATGCAGACCTTTAATGTAGTTAAATACATGTTAGTAGATGCCGAAATAACAACGACAACGTGTTGGATACTTAAAGAATTTCTATTTTTACCTTTTCTGAGCAATTAATTCCACGTGGAGAGATTTTTAGTGACGCAAGTTGAAGTCTCAAATGAGCACACTTCGTCATCCAGCAGGGCTGCCTAGCAACCAGGTAGGGCTTCAGCAAGCAAGACACGCTGAGAAAGCAGGGATCAGGTCGAAGGCCTGAAATAGTTGTACTGTGGCAGCTCAGGGAACCGTCTTCAGTAAAATTAACATTGATTCATTATCTGTGAAACTCTTTGATTAATGGCAGTATATCTACAATTAGAAGCCTGAGTAAAGCAATGTAGTGAAACTGAGATCTGCCATGTGAAGTTTGGAAAGACTTAAAATTATAGGGGAAAAAAGCATTTTTATTCTGTTGCTGTTCACAGTCTGAATAATTTGGGAGATGGGCTGACAGAATATTGTTCAATTACTTTGCCAGTGATTTATAGACATTCGGTTTTAGAAATTACATGTTTTGATTCACAGGTTAAGGGGTCTGGTAGTTTAAAAAAAAAAAAAAAAAAAAAAAATAATTTGAAAAAAAAAAAAAAAAAAAAAAAAAAAAACTTAA
>VUQI01006176.1:16444-34403 GCA_015106735.1 Paratilapia polleni
CAATTACAAGTGCCTATTTTTGATTGGTTTCTTCTTATAAAGAGAATAACATCAAAGAACTTCCAATTTACTTACTATATAACTACTTATATTTTTCACAGATGTCACCAAGATGCAATTATAGATGGAACACAACACCATAGTAATGAGGGAGGTCAAGTATATTGGGATTTTGTTCATGAGTGATGGTAAGGTGGAGCTTGAGATTGACCAGCTGCTCAGTGCTTCATCCACAGTAATGCAGGTCTTGTGAGGGGATGTTGTGGTGAATACAGAGCTGAGCCAGAAGGCGAAGCTTTTGATTAGCCAGTTGCTCTACCTTCCGACCCTTACCTATGGTCATGACCTCTGGGTAGTGACCGAAAGAAGTGGCTGAAATAGACAGCTGAGCCATAGGGACATCCGGATGGGACATCAAGTTGAAAGTAGCCAGCTGAGCTGGTTCAGGCATTTGACCCTTTTGGAGGTTTTCCTGCCACACCCAACTAGGAGGAGACCTGGAACTCTCTGTAGAGATTTTATATCTTGTCTGGCCTGGGAGTGCCTCAGGATCCTCTAGGAGGAACTAGGAATTGCTGGGGAAATGGATGTCTGTTACCCTGCTTAGCCTGCTACCTCCTTTAGCTGACTTCAGACAAGTGGAAGAAAGTGGATACATGAACAATAATAATGCTAAAGATTCTGATTTTCTGAGAACAATTTTTCCACAGTAATTTAAAAAGTTCTCTGATTAAAAGGTTTTAGGGGCTCCGTAGTGTAGTGGTTTACACAGTCACCTAACAAGTCAAATATCCCTGGTTTGATCCCAGGAGGAGACACAGATCCCTTTGGGGTTGCGTCAGGAATGGCATCTGGCGTAAAAAAATCTGCCAAATCAAACATGCGGAGCTACCTGCTGTGGCGAATCCTTGTGAAGAAGAGAGCAGCCGAAAATGGCTTGATTTAAAGATTTTAATTTTATGCAGTAATTCTGATTAATGGACAAGGTAAAGCATATAGGACTATAGTAATGTAGCACACTGTTACAGTAAAGTGTTGTCACCATATCTACAGAGTGTAGTAACACAACCCTTTTTACTGTGATGATGCTTTGTTTGGTGAAGCATCTGGAGTTACTTATGAAATGCTAAAAATCCTCCTGTAATGTGGCAGCAGTCTCATGGGGAAAAATTGGGCATGCAGAGTTTTACCCACTAATAACCATTTGTTGTGCGTCATTAAAGCCTGCCTCATTAGATCATTTAATTATGGTTGGCTAACAGTTACCCTGGACAACAAGCATTTGACATCTGGTATTTTAAGCTACCTGCAGCTCCACTACACCACCAGGGCCTTCAGTTCTCCTGTCTTAACTCTGCAGACACATTTACTTGTTGCAACACTGTGCACTGAATTGCCAGCTTATTTGGTATTCCCAGTTAAAACTAATGTAGTCTATTCCAAAATCATAGTGTCACTGTAATAATATGCTACAGCACAGATGAGCAAATTAAACAGCAAAAATAATAATTATGTGTAAGTAGTAATAATTACTGGTTGGCTCTTTCTCTCAGCAGTATTTTACAGCAGAGACGGTGTCATGAAGCTTTGTGTCATCTTTGTCATGTGTACATTTAAAGGTGGGACCTCATTCATTTCGTCTTTTCTCCGTGTGTGCTGGATCCCCACTGAGCTCCGATTGCTTTGCTCCTTGGAGGAGATCATTCAGCTCCCAGCTGTGCGTGTACACCAAGTGTCGACTCTGCTTTACCTCAACACTTCTCTGCAGCTTCTGCAATAGCTTCACAGTTAGCCTGCTGTGTAAAGAATGATTCCAGAGATAGAAACACCAAACAATGCCTGGCAGCCCTCTGTGGCTTCATACTAGAAGAGCCTCTCCCTCTCAATTCCATGCCTCACATGGCGCCAGTGTAACAGATAGTTTAAAAATAAGCCACCTACCTTACTTACACACCGTTGTGTTACACATTGTGTGATTTAAAAACAAAGCTTTGTCACTCGTACTGCTGTCCCTCGCTGTTCTTTTTTTGTGTGGCATCTGCATGCAGCTAACCTAGTGGGCTGAATAGATGAAAATATTTTCAGGAAATTATTTTTGAAAAAAGAGGGGGTGTTATATTCAAATGTGATACATTCATACATTATACATCTATCTATTTATGCACATGAAAGTAAACATAGAACCATGTGGATCATGAGAGAGCCATAGGAGAGAAATGAAAGAAAGGCTTCACACTACTGGTAGGGTCACTTTGGTTAAGAACATTTGCCTGTGTGTGTCTGTTAAACCATTTTTTTATTAGGATAATGCATGTGTGTACACATAAGATGAATAATACTGGTTGAATAATAGTATTTGTAACTTGTAATTGTATTGTAAGTAGCCCTATGCTTGTTTTGCTTGTGTGCAAATGAGCATTGAGTAGAGATTTACTGATCGATCTGCGTCTGACCAGAATCTGCCATTTTTCAGCTGATTGGCCATGATCAGCCAGCAGGCGATCAGCCTTGGATGTAAATTTGGGCTGAAATCATTAGCCTGTGCTAAAGCTGACTTGCCAGTCAACAAGAGTGTTGAATTTGCCCGCTTGGTAGCAACTTCAAGCAGACTTCAAAGTAGTATAAGTACATCCAGGCTGTCTACAGCTGTCTGTGTCTGCAACAGAGTATAATCTCCACTTCATGCTTCATCACTGGCTACAGCGTTCTGCAATTTCCTTGTTTAATACCGCTGCCAATCTGTAAATAAACTTTCTCTGTTCAGAAGTCTTCTCTCTTTTTGCGTTGCAGTAATTTAAGTAAAATCAACTGTTGTTTGATATATATTAGATTCAACTCCAGCATGTTCAGCTAAGCTCTGTCAGCATTATTTATGCAAAGTACTTGAAGAAGTTGAACACAGTATAACACCACCATGAACTAGTGTTTTATAGCTGTTATTACAGTACTTGTCAAATATATAGTGGAATATACTGCAATTTATTCTCAGTTGGATTTTATTTGCTTAAAAAAATAAAAAAGCACTTTACAATGACAATTTTGTGAGTTAAAGTGGTAGAAGGTCCTGTAAGCCATTATAGATGTAGAGAAAATGTTAAAATATTAAGTGGGCAATGTGTTATTATGAAAGTAATTTAAAAAAAAATCACATTAAAGAAAGTTTGGTTCATCAGTAATGGTTCTTAGAAAGAAAATCCAAATTGACTAAAATTGGAATTGGCAGGTCAGCCTTTTTTTAAAAAAAAAAATAAAAAATGGAAATCATAATTGGCCCAAAAAAAAAAATTGCAATCAGTGCATCGCTTATCTGTTGAGGACAGACATTAATTTGGTACCAGTGCAAGATTGTTCAGTGCTGAAGTATAGATGAGGTCCTAGATAAATGGTGCTGCAATTGGTATTAATGCAAAGCATATTTATTCTAACATAGCTGATGTTTTCCTTCTCCCAGTAATGAAGCTGCTGGTGTTGAGTGATCACGTTTGACGTTCTTTTGTGTTTACAGTCTGTGCTCTAAAGTCAAGGCTGACAAGGCAGGATTGTCAAATTTGCCGGCTCACGTTACTGCATTTAATAAATAATAAGGATGCTTTATCTGCCTTGTACATGGGCACACATAGGGAGCCAGAGGCGCAGAGAGCAACAGCAAGACCCCGGAGCTAAACATAGCAGATATGACAACAGATGTATTATCGATTTAGTGTGATACAGCATGAAAGGAGGAGGTAGGTCTTGCAGCAGCTGTGGACAGGCTGAAGCAGCTTAGATAGCATGACTTACATGATGTGTAGGATTGAATCTGAGCTTGACCTCCTGACTGAACTATAATGCTGTGTGCAGGTGCGAACTGCAAAATACATTTAGGAGTGCGTGTTAAATCAATGTTAGTCTTGTAAAAGTTAGCCAAAGAGCCCCTGTTTGTTTGGTTTTTTTTTCAGTTATTTTTTAACAGAAACGTAACAATAGTCAGGTGGTCATCATGGGTATGGTGCAGCCTCACCTCTCCTCCCCTCAGACGCCAAAGAAGCAACACTAAGGTGGAGAACATGAAGTGAAGTGAAGCAACATTTTTCTACAGTTAACAGACTCTATTCTTGTTACTGTAAACCTAGTTAAAACTTCATAGGTTAAAAAAAAAAAAAAAAAGACGATCACACCATCTGTTTAACAAGCAATAAACAATCCTTTGTTTGGCAGGTCACCGTGAACTTTGTAGGGTGAGAGCAATACCATGCAGTCTGTTTTTTGTTATGTTAGCTGGGTGTTTGCTGCTGCAGAGGATGGACCTTTCTGTTCAGGCTTTTTTGTATTTTTAGTTCCTGTATTATATTTACTATGCATTCACATTTAACATTCTACGTTAGCCACCTCATATTTAGTTAAAGAGAAGGTAATGCAACCGTACTAAAAACTAGCTCTCCTGTGTCATACTTCGATTGATGAAGGAATAGTCGTAATTCAAGGAGGGTTGGAGGACTACCTTCCCTAGTATTAGAGACCCGGAGGGAGTCACAAAGGACCCAGCTGTGTCACAGTACTGATCACTGACTGGTTGTGATCCACATAACCAACACATGACTTTCTTAGAAATAAGCTTGAAATTGTTGTTTAGAGGTTAGGCTCCTCAATTAAGGAAAAATATAATCGTGATTGTTTTGATCAATGTTGTAATTTCAATTATTTAAGAATTATTCATTAACGTTATTTAGGTTTAAAACATGTCTTTTGACGGGGGATTTTCTTTAACTTTAAATATAATTCAAATGAAATACAAATAAATAAATGGGGAAAAAAAAAACAGTTAAAGATGGTGAGGGACACAGGGTCCTCCAGTAGGCACTTTTAGGCTCTGACTAAGGGGTGTTTCTGAATGTAAAACCAGCCTATCAAGGCCAACAGCCAGTCCCTGCCTACTTGCCTCCTCTGCAGGATATCTGTGGGTACAGATAAGAGTGAAGAGAGCCTCAGTCAACAACAGACCTGCATACTTGGGCAGACCTGCACAGTAGCCACAGGGTGAACGAGAAAGAGCCAAAGGCCACAACCAACTGTTTCGCGCTACCGAAAGTAGACTGAGAGATCCTGAGCACTTTGGAGACAAAGACAGCTGCAGGGAACTCTTAATGAACCTTTCACATGTTCAGCTATGAAACGCTGAGTTTTACTTCTTCTAGAGAGATTGACCACATGCTTGGTTTTTGTCATCTTAGCTCAAGCTGTAAACAGAGAAAGAGTTTGGATTTTTAGGTAGGCCCAAAAATGCACTCCGGTAAAGGAAAGGGGTGCACTTGATTTATAACACAGGGGAAAAACAAACAAACAAGAGCAAAATAAATGCGAAACGGTTAACGTTTTGTCCTAAATATTTAGTTTCATAACCATTTGAAACCAAAATCCTATTTAGAGATGCACTCTTTGATATCTCACAGTATACTAGTAATGTATGTATTACAACAGATTAATAGTGTTAAAAAAGATTTTGTTGTAACATCTTACAGTAACAGTGATGACTGGAACAATAAGCTTTCCCTTGCGTAATTGTGTTAGAGTAGGTCACCCTACAAGAGAATATACTCCCCTGCTGCAATGTTATGTAATAACTCAATATTAGACAGGGAAACTCCAAATCCCAGAAATCATTAGGGAAAGTTCATTCCATGGTAACTGTCCTCTGATGATCTGACAGTATTCATCTGTTTGAGTCAGCACAATAATCCATTGATAGTAACCGAGGAGCATTCTGTTCTCAGACCAACTACGTGCACAGATCTTCTCTGTGTTGTAAAGAGTAAAGTGTCCAAGGCTTGTATTGGTGGCCTGTTTTGACTCAAGACAGGAATTTGCTTCTATCTCGATTGTCCTTTGTTTATCGCCAACTATCAGTTTCTCTGCTTTCAGTGTCCATCTTCTTTTCTCTGCCCTTTTGCCACACGGCTGAATCTCATTTGGAATTTCATCTACATGAGAGCCAGCATCAGTCAGGCAGGGGAGGAATTTCTGTGAAAGCAGGGAAGTAGGCCCAGACAGGTTTTCAGGTTTAACTCAACTGTGTGAATACAGTGTAGGAAAAAGAGTAGGAGAAAAGCCTGCATGTGACTCAGGTGTGCAATAGCTCCACTCCCATGAGTTTGACGTCATTGTTTAGCAGTGCTTAACTGTCAGGAAAACATGCCAGCACTGATTAAAGGAATTGGGCAATTTGGTACTGGCTTTCAACTGGAACTGGTCCTTATTTTCCCATCCTTACCCCTGGATAGCTGATTTTATATATAAAGGATTCATACCCTCCACTTATCAGTGTAAAAGAGTTTATTTACTGTAGCTCTGTTGACATCAAATTCAAATAAATTTTTGTGGCCTCAGGGAAAAAAGAGAACAATTTAAGATTCTTCATGTTTCAACTCTTAACGCATGAAATGTTAGAGAGTAATCAACCACTAATGACGATGGAGTCATTAGTGTGGCATGATTAACTGTGTAATCATTGCATATTTTCTGCATTATAGTTATGCTGAGCAGGTAAAAATGCTAAATTGAATGACAGCTAGCAGGAAGCTAAGAATCTCATTGTAAGAAAATAGATACAGATAAAAGTCCTGACACCAATAACCAGTAGTGGTATCAGTAAATCCAACAGGATCCATTCCTGGTTCTGATTGTGTCAGAATTGTGTTCATTTATCAACAGAATTAAATGAATGGCTTTAAAACATTATCAAATAAACACTGACTTTGTCACCATTTTTTTTCACAGAAAACCAGCTTATTGCTTATTAAGTTATTAACTCTCGGTGTGGATATTCTTTAGTGGTTTTCCTCAAGTAAATCTTTGCAAGGGAGGAATTGACTAAATTGCTTCTCTGATAGAGATCATCTAAGGGTGCAGATCAGAAAACAGTAAGGCTTTTATCTGTTATATGAATAGCTGGAACTGAACTGCAGGGGTTTACTGAACCCTTGATTATTGTATTCTCAAGGCAGTTTTGTAGTTCAGTTATGGGTTATGATCAAAACACAAAAAGCAAAAGAGCTATTCAACTGACAGAATTAGCTGACAGTTTGGAATAAACCTTGAGTATCCAACTCGTAGTCAAACCACAAGCAGATCTGTCCACAGATCTCATGAGTGTTTCTGGGAGTTTGCTGGAGTGAATCATCTTATTACCATTAAGTAAATATCTGAGGGTGGTGGGGAAATGCTGAACACTAAAAGACTTAAAAGTGGAGTTGTGCATTTACTCAGCTCACTTGCCCTGGGGCACTAAACTGCCACGTTAGTCTGTGTCAAGGAAAGCCTTTTGTCTTTTGTGTCTCCCAGTGATTGGATGTGGTCACACATAATCAGAGATACAGTATATTGCCAAAATTATTCACTCGTCTGCCTTCACAAGCATATGAACTTGAGTGACATCCCATCCTTAATCCATAGGGTTTAATATGATGTCGGCCCACCCTTTGCAGCTATAACAGCTTGAACTCTTCTGGGAAGGCTTTCCACAAGGTTTAGGAGTGTGTTTGTGGGAATTTTTGACCAGTCTTCCAGAAGCGCATTTGTGAGGTCAGACACTGATGTTGGATGAGAAGGCCTGACATGAAAGCACCAGATGTCATTCTGTGGTAAAAAATGTCAGCAATGAGTGGGCAAGATGAAGAGTGAGGCTCATGAGGTTATAGTGCTCATTGTGAAATGTAAGAAACATAAGAAGAAAGGGGCCAGTATACTCTGTCAGAGCTGAGGGTCGGATAGTGGAATAGCTTTGAAACCCCCGGGGCCATCTGTGTGACGTACAGAAAGAAGAAGAGAGGCTTTCTTTGATTCTTGACACAGCTATTTCTTTCTCTTTTTATATAAGTAACATGAATGCATTCTGAAACTGTCCTAAAATACGTGGTTATTCCCATATTCAAGCAACTCTGTGTATTGCCTGCAGCTTTTGAGTCTTTCTTTGAATGTAGTAAAATAAGCTAAACCTGGACTCAAGGGATCGATCTCCAAAGTTCAGAAAACCTTAATGTCTGCACAAATGTCAGTGGATCACAAAAGTCAGTAGGCCATGCCAGGTACCAGGTAATTGTGAATGTCTGTACATCTACAGATTGAATTTGTATAAATTTTAGTACTGGTATTTTGCTGATTACATGACAACTTTGACCCACTGGTGACGCCAGAGAAAAAGTTAGTAAAGCTGTTTTCAGTGTCAACCCTTTCTTGACAGAGCTGTATTTGAGAACTGACATGTCCGAATCAGTCAGTCACGACATTAAATGGTCTTTACCCTACCAGCTCTGTAGTTAAAAAGACAAACTATGTTTTGTTCTGGATCTAATATCTAATAAACAATGTCTGGATCTAATTCTCCCTACATTGTCTGGAGTTCATATGTAATAACATCTCAGGATTAATACTCTCCAGATATGGAGAGTCTGCCAAATTATATGTCAGTTCATCCAGTAGTTGTCATGACATTTCACTAACAAAAGAAAAATGACAGAGCAAAGTTGTCAGGGTCATAACATGGTTGTGCTAGATAAAAATTCTATATGTTACCAAAGTCTGTGATTCATCTTCTGAGCACCATATTAATGGAAACCAATTCAAACCTTTCTGAGATATTTCTAGGTTACAGACAGACGTTGCCATCGCAAAAAGGCGTTCCAGATTAGGGCTGAGGCAGTATACTAATTACACACCATGGTAGGCCACCATTACAACCCCTACTTCAGATTCTTGTTACTAGTGTACAGCTCCACCTTCAAGAAAGACAAGCAACTCTACTCTAATGACATTTGGAGTACAGTAAGGGTCTACAATGCTTCATCTTAGTCCATGAGAAAAAGACTGCCCTTACCTTTGTGGAAATACCAGTATTCATCAGGGCAGTGAGAAATCTGTAGCATTAACACTAACCACTGGGAATACGTTGATATGTTTACTAAGACCAGTAAATCATTCTGAGTGGGTACAAGAGATTGAAATTTCATTGAGGAAAAACTGCCTGCTCTTGTTTCTTGAGTCTGTTTAGTGGAGGATTTATTTTGTGTGTTATCTACTGTTGGCACTATATGGTGCTGTAGATATCCAAAATGTGGTGCTGAGGGGATTTGGAGGCTACAGAGCAACTGTGTCTTCTGTTATTTGTGGAAAAAGAGGAGGAGATGAGCAGGCTATAAGATCTGCTTTCTTATTTTGAGTAGCACATTTGTTCACAGTTGCTCCTTCACACCCACACATTGCTTTGTTCCTATGATACAATTATATTTTACAGAACATCTTTTTATTCACTAACCAGAGATTTGTCAGGAATTTACACCTTTTCCACAATATCTTCCGCCTTGTGTTTAGCGGCTTTTCATTTCCACAGCACATGTTCTGTCACAAAACCTGCAGATGAACTGAGAGGGTTTTGTTTGTTTCTCATATTATTGCTAGTACCAGACTCAGAGGTTTTGGTTCATTCTTCACTTCTGATAGACTAATCTGGCCTTTCCCCTGACACACACTGATTATATATTAAGATTGCATTAAGTTCACATGGCTCTAAGCACTTTAAAAATATAATATAATCAAATCTTAATGAGATGTGCTTGTGTTCAGGTGCAATTCATCATGCTAATGAATCTGTGAATGTTGAAATTTCACTGTTAGATGTCTAAATAATAAACATTTATTACTTTTTCTCTTCTCTTAAACACGGCTTTTCTTTATTTGTGCTTCCCAGCTTGTTCAATAATTGATTATTTACATGAATCATACTTTCTATTCATTTTTACTTTTGATACTTCTCTCATCTTGGTGCAATGGAGTTTAAGTGTACAAAAATGTATTTGTATACATTTATATGTTGCCCTGCTGAGTGAGTGAGATCACATGCACAGTGTTTAACATTATATTTAATAAGTTTAGCTATTACAAAGTACTGCATTTTTCAACCTTGTTTCTACTTTTGAGATTTAAAGAGCAAGTTAATCCATTTCGAGGTTCTTGACCGTCACAAGAAGCCACTCATTAGGAAAGCATGCCTCCACTCAAGTAAATTGGATACGGATCAAAGTCTCTCTAAAGAAATGATCCTAAAATGTCACTTCTGACACCAAGGAGAATGACAGCAGAGACGTCGTTGTCAAAGGTGGCTTCAATCATGAAAGGTGCTTTCAATAATGAAGAAGCAATTGGTCCATTGGCAGTTGCTAAGCAACAGCATCAGCGTTACTCTTGTAAGTCAAGGAGCGCTGGTAGGGAGATCCAAAGGGAGAGACGTGCCGGGGTATTATTGTATGTGGGAGAAATGTGGGATTTACTAATGGATGCAGTGAAATGCACCTCATTTACTGCTTTATTACAGATATCGATGGGGTCATGATGGTGGAGCAAATCAACAATCATGGGGCCACAAAGCAATTGCTAGAGTTTTGCATCATTTACAGGCATATGATGCAATGTCTGCTTTCTCTTTGTGCCTCAGTCGAGTCCAGATGAAAGTGGAGCAGATGAATCGCCTGGCTACTTTTCTGTGAGTGTGAAGTTTGCAGGATAGAAGTGGTCACTTTTCTGCATGAAAAGAGAATAGGGCATAAGGGTAGAATAGGCTGAACAATATATTCTCTCAGCCACAATTTAACAACTTATGCCTAGGCAGTAATACAATAATCACATTACAGTGAATGCAATGTAATCAGGCCCACTGGGACCACCATCATACACCATCAGTTTGATTTTGCTGCTTGAAAAGTAGAATTTATTTTTTATTTTTTTGTAAGTAAACCAATTGTGTATTTCACTGGAAAACATGATTAAGCCTGAGGCAAATGTCTCATTGCAATTATTCTGAGAGTGTACCAACTCATCCATCCATCCATCCATTTTCTTCCGCTAATCCTATTTAGGGTCGCGGGTAGGGGCTGGAGCCTATCCCAGCTACCATAGGGCGAGAGGCGGAGTCCACCCTGGACAGGTCGCCAGTCTGTTGCAGGGCTAATACAGACAACCATTCACGCTCACATTCACACCTACGACCAATTAACCTAATCCCACTAACTGCATGTCTTTGGACTGTGGGAGGAAGCCGGAGTACCCAAAGAGAATCCACGCAAACACGGGGAGAACATGCAAACTCCACACAGAAAGGCCCTGACCAGATGGTGGAGTCGAACTCAGGGCCGTCTTGCTGTGAGGCAACAGTGCTAACCACCACGCCACCGTGCTGCCGGCTTTGTACCAATTCATTTAAGCATTAAAAAAACAAATGTATAAAAGTCTAATGGAGTTTTGCAACAAAGTTTACAATTAGCAAACAGGAAAGATGTTGCTCAAGAAAAAATATTCATGTGTTCTTGTGAAGTGGTGTGATTATCTCTGCATGGAGCTGCTGGAGTTAAAACCTGCATACTTCTTTTGCTTTAAGTTCCAGCCATCGTATTCAGGGTTTGTTGAGGCCCTATTATCAAAAAGATTCCCTCTCTCAGTTGTGAGAAATAGATTTGCCTGCATGAGTACTTTTCATTCTCCTTTCTTTTTCTTTCTGTTGTACCTCCTCCTGTTGATTATTACAGGGGAAAAAAGGGGAAAATCTTGTACTTCACGCACTGTGTGGGAGACAAAATGGGACATTTGACAACAGAAGCCTGAAAACATGCTGTGTAACCTTCACTGACCTTTGTAATCCTACTCTGTGTGCATACCAGTAAAAGGGAATGTTGTCATGTCCTACCACGCATATCTGAGACAGGAATGCACTTAGGTCGACAGACCAGCACCTTAGAATATAATTGTGTCCAAGTGTGACCTATTGTTTTTTTTATTTTTACTCCATCTTATTTATTTCTTTGTATTTCTTTCTTTATTTAAAAGGGATCCTACATTCAGTACTATTGTGTCTCACTGTGATATATGCTGTCTTTTTCAGGGAAGGCCTTGCTTATTACATTATAACAATTGCAGACCAGTTTCTGCCCATATCACAACAGGACAGCTCTGTATTTCAGTTCGGGTACTAAATTGGACTGTGTGCATTCCTTACCTATCACCCACTGAAAACAAGAAATATGGCACAGGAAACCGCAAACTGTTAAGAAACTTCAATCCTGTCAAGCAAGAGTGGGGAAAATGGGCTCCTCAGTTACGAAACACTTACAGAGTATTGGTAAAAACGAGGTGATGCAACGCAGCCACAAACATATCCTGTTTTCAAAATTGGCATAGATTTCTGTTACATTTAAAATAGCAATAACATTTCTCAGTTTCATCATTTGATGGGTTGTCTTAGTGCTATTTTACATTAAATATAGGCTTTAAAGGAATTCCAGATATGCATAACCATGGTAACCGTACACAAAGATGGTCACAGCTGAAACATGTAAATGCTAAGAAGATGTAAAAATAAAAAATGCAGTGATTAGAGTAAAATGGCAATCAGGAAAATTGAAATTTTTTTTTCCAAACCAAAAATAATGAATCAGACTGAAGCTAAATCAGTATTATGCCAAATTTACAGTGTAGCTAACCATTAAATGAGATCTCTATTTCTTTGTCATCTTACAGTATAAAATCAGCAAACAATCACATCACATGTACCAGAAAAGCAAGTGCTTGATGTTTTCACAAGCTAATTGGCTAAACTGATTTCTATGTTCAACAAGTTACCCAACAAAACTACAAAGCTTCATAAATTAAGAGTTCAGTCAGCTCCCCGATTCTTCCTAAAGTTGTTTTTAGTTTTTTGCTGAGTTGTATTGAAGTGCTTTAGCATGTATAGGTGATGACGATATGTCAACTCATTGTATATTTTGCTTTTTTTTTTTTTTTTGTAATCGGTTCTGTGCAGCTTAGCTTGCTGGTGTGACCTTAAGAAAACCAACAGTAGTGGTTTTATTACTCATAGTTTACCTTGTCAGCCTAACTGTGATGATACACTTCCCAGTGGGGGGAAAAACTGAACACTTTGAGCGGTTTCCTGTGGGCACAAATTGTTTTTTTTTTTTTGTTTTTTTGTTTTTTTTTCCTTTCCTGGGGACAAGGCTCTCTGTTAGAGATTCTGTCTTCATCCTTGGTAGGGTTAGTTCAGTAATTGCTCTTGTTTGACTTCTCCAGAGAGCTGCCCTGTGGAGAAGCCATCAATTTTTAGACAGGCCGTACCATCGCGTATATGTGTGCAGGTTTGTGCATGTCTTTCTGCTTCCAGTTTAATCACTGTGGAGGTTACATTATAGAGTCAACGGTGATGTCTTTTGATTTGACTATTGGTTGCCCATTGAGTCCACAGCCACTTCTCATTAATGCTGATCAATAGGACTGCTGCAGTGTAGCCTGCTGTCACAGTCCACAGCCAACAAAGGCAGGAAACGCCAAATGAATGACATGTTTTTTTTGCTTTGTGTTTTTTGTCATTGGCTTTTACGTCTAGTTTTAGCAATAAAGAAACTGCTCGTCAGTGCATCAAATACATGTCTTTAATATACAGCTCAGTAACTTTAATTGTTTAGAATAAAAAAAGGTAACAAAACTGGCTAACTGAGCAGACAGTTTTAATCTGTTTAATCAAAGTCGATGTTGGTATAAAAAGTCATGTTGACCGCCTAAAGCAAGAAAATATAACAAATTTTTAAAAACGAGAACTCAGAAATGAAATCGTTGTTGGGATACAGGCCACTCAGGAGTCATATCAAACACTTTATATCTACAAACCACTTTAGGGCATATTGCTGTGTAGATGATACAAGTATTAAAAACATCTTACTCTTACCGAGTTACATGTAGTCAGTGAAACTTTGGATCAACGTGAACAGTGAGACCCTCAGTCAACAAAACTCCAGCTCCATTTACACACGTGTGTGCAGGGCTGTCGTAATGGGGGGGAAAGGTGGAATTGACTACTCAGGGACCCAATGGCCAGAGGGGCCCTTGCAAGCCTGGAATGAAAAGTTTATTTTTGATTTCAAGTTTTTATTTCCAAGTAATTAGTCATAACTAAAGTGCCTGAATAAATCGGTTGGATGACTGAACATTGATTCCAGAAAATAGTGGAGGCTCTCACGCTGCTCTCAACCCTTACAAATGAAGTTGACCCCGCACTCAGACTCGCCATTACAGCACAGTTAATTTATTCTATCTAGGTGACTGCTAATGTGCAGCTGTCACCTGTTAAATTTCTTTCAAGAGAAAGGTGTGCAGAGCACAGCTATCAGGTTAAGAATGATTTGGCTATCACCAGTTGTTAAAGACAGTGAGCCAGTGTCAGATGTTACACTTTATTTATCAAAATTACCCAGCACAACTTAACACCATGAAACACATGGCTCCTAATTTCAGAAGCAGCCAGAGAGAGTGAAGCAGCAGCAGATCTCTCTCCAAATGATACGACACAAGGTCATAGAGTGGCAACTGAAAGTTATTCCAAGCAATCATTTGTATCCAGAACAGTTTCAACTGAAAACTTAGCAACACTAAGATCACGTAGTATTAAATTTTATTGTATGTCGGACCAGTGGTTCTCAGCCGGAGTGCCGTGAGGTAAATAAGGAATTTTGAGGAAGCCAGTGTGTTTCAGGCTGATGAAATAGCATTTTAAAATACCACAATTGTACTGCTTCTTAATTTAAAAAGAAAAAAATGGGTGTAGGTAGTTACTTCTATGGCAATGGATGCATTTATTTAGCTTTTGCTACTTCTAATGAAACACCATGAGGCAAGCACACCAACATACCTGTGGTACACTCTGTGTACATGTTTCATGTATTACTAAACCAACCAGTATATCTGCATGACCATCAGACTGCCATGTGTGACATTGCTAACTTTTGTGTTTGATAACATCAGAAGAACACTAACAGAAAATGGCTTTCATATGTTACATCATAAACCTAATTTAATCTAATGCATTTTAACTCCTATTCAGCTTACTCAACCAAGGTACTATGATTTTAGTTTTACAGTTTCATAAACACAAATAAGTTCAGAGACTTATTTAAACTTTCACAATTATCAAGATGATTACATTATTTACAGTTATTATTGCTGTGCGTCGACCTCTGACCTCTGATGTGCCTTAGCACCAAAAAGGTTGAAAACCTTCTGTGTAGCAGATAGTGAGCAAGATGATGTGCTAGTTGTTGGCTCAATTACTTGTTTAAATAAATAAATAAAAAAATTAATAAAATAAAAAGATGCGTGAGAGATATGGACCCTGCTAATGTATAGGGCCTGGAGATCTGTGCTACGCCCCTGTGTTTGTGTTTCTATATGTGTGTCACTATTGGATCCTCTGATTCTCTAAGCAACCAGCTGCGTCTGTTGGGCTCTCAGCAGATATAGAGGACATCTGGCTCCTGCTTCCAGCCTGACTTAAGAGGAAGGTTTTATGGCTTGCCTGTATTTATTAGACCTGTGTTATGTAATTGTGTTGCATAAGTCAAGTCCTCAAGGGAATTATTTGTAGATTGGTTGATACCTATTCCTGCCCTGTGTGATGTCTTCTTCAGACAGAGGAGTAAAATAATGGAGGGAAAACTCCACTGATGTTTTTCATATAAATGGTCTAATCTGTCCTTCATTCCTCTTTCTGTGCGACTTATTAATTAATTATTAATATTATTTCATCCCCTCTAACAACACCATCCATGTGTCTCTTTTTCCACTTTTGTATCAGGCGTGCACCATGGCATCTAAACCTCCTGCTCCTCTAATGAAGAAGCACAGTCAGACGGACTTGATAAGCCGTCTGAAGAGTCGGAAGATCCTTGGAGTTGGTGGCGAGGATGATGATGGCGAAGTGCACCGCTCAAAGGTCAGATTACTTCATATGAGCGTATTCCAGTTAATTTGAATCAATACAAGCAGTAATGTACGCTCAAATGATTCATGCATTAGTGCAACAAACAACTTGGTTAAAAATATGAGTGCATCTGTTAAACAATCATCAGTTAAACTGATCTCTGGCTGCTTTTGAAATTAGGATTACAGCAGTGCAAGAGCAAAAATGGCTCTCCACCACAAATGCATTTACTAGCCCTGAGAAGAGCTATGGATTCTTTTTAAAAGCCACAGTGGGCTGCTAATTGGCTCATCACTCTCGTCGTGTCCCATTGTGTGCATTTGCCCCTTATGGTTCAGTAGATCTAGATCACGTAATCCACCAAGCTCTGGCAGCTCCACTGAGATGTGACTGGCTCCCCTGGAAGACTTCCTGCCTCTTGCATCTCATGTATTCTCTTTCTGCCTCACATGCATATCCACATAAGTATAGACAGTACATACCAAAACACAACAGCACACATGCTAGTATATGTTAGGAGACACAGTATCATATTTGAATATGAAGTTCCACTGTTGCACACTGACAATAATTTCTTCCATTTCATTGCGCTCAGATATCAAGATTTCAGAGATCTTTTTCATTATCAGACTGCTTTTCAGTGAGCATAGGAACAGCAGATTGTTCCTCACTGAAATATTCATTAACATGCAAGTGAGAAAAGGAACAGAACAGAAGGGAGCAGGCATACGGTGGTGGCTGATAGTTCGTGATGTGATGTCAGCCCCCTTTTTCTCAGCTCTCCTGAGTGTTTGTTTTCTCTCTCAATGTTTTAGCACGGAGCCTAACCCTGACATCTGCCACTTGGAAACCTTTCCAGGAGGGTACTGATGGAAAAATAGACTGATAAAGACAGAAACTAACATCTCAATTTCTCTGCTCTCTGAGTCTTGGGCTTGCATACTGACTATAATGACTGAATGGTGAACCAGCAACAGGGTGTGCAGACTACAGTAAAACAATAGTTTGGTTAATGGGGTCTACACTTTACGTGCCGTTTTTGAAAAATAAGTTTCCCTGTTTAACTGTGACATTGACCTAAATTAGAATTAAATTGTTGCTTTGACAGTATAATTGCCCACTTGTTCTACTCCATTGTGCTGTTACTCTTGCTCCATTTATCCTTGCTATACATTTTTTTTTTTTTTTTTTTTTTTTTTTATAGAGGAAACAGTTGACTCCATCTCACTGGTCTCTGTAAACAATAGAGGGAAGTGCTCCTGCACTCTGTTCACTGTGCCTTCCTGCTTGTTCTACTCCTTGGAGATAAGAATACTGTTCCCATTTAAGTGAGAGAAAGACACATTACTGCGCTACGTTATCTAGGTGCAACTGTGCAAGGAGATAATGCTTTTCTTGGCTGTACCGTTACTGACATCTTCTTTAATTCAGTGATACAGTACATAAGCTTAGGCAGAATAGTCCCAGGCCTTCATGAATGTATGTATGTATGTATGTATGTGTGTATGTATATGTATGTATGTGTGTATGTATATGTATGTATGTGTGTATGTATATGTATGTATGTGTGTGTGTATGTATGTATGTATATGTGTATATGTATGTGTATGTGTATGTATGTATGTATATGTGTATGTATGTATGTATATATATGTGTATGTATGTATGTATATATATGTGTATGTAGTATATATATATATGTATGTGTGTATGTGTATATATATATATGTATGTGTGTATGTGTATATGTATGTATGTATGTGTGTATGTGTATATGTATGTATGTATGTGTGTATGTGTATATGTATGTATGTATGTGTGTATGTGTATATGTATGTATGTATGTGTGTATGTGTATATGTATGTATGTATGTATGTGTATATGTATGTATGTATATATATATATATGTGTGTGTGTATATATATATATATATGTGTGTGTATATATATATATATGTGTGTGTATATATATATATATATATGTGTGTGTGTATATATATATATATATATATGTGTGTGTATATATATATATATATATGTTATATATATATATGTGTATATATGTGTGTATATATATATATATGTGTATATATATATATATATGTGTATATATATATATACACACACACACACACAGCATACACAGCTCCGGAAACAATTAAGAGACCACTGCGAGAGACAGACAGATAGATA